>CALYDD020000456.1:0-79214 GCA_944472135.2 Trichobilharzia regenti
CCACGCGTTTTCGAAATTCAATTTCGTAAACAATACAACAAAAATGTTTCCAAGTTTCACTCTTTCTTCATCAAAAAACGTTGTTCGTCGTTGACGGTGAACAGCGACGTTAGCACTACATACATATCAGAGGACAAGAACGTGGATATACTGGAAATCGGTGAACCCAACTCATCGAAACACTTTCCGGATTATTATCATCATTCTCACACCCGTGGATCTATACATATCACATATTTTGAAGTGATTTCATTGTGTTGTGTCAACGAGGAACCTGCATATTCTCGTGGTGAGCATCACCATTTTGTCTCACTCTTCGATATATATTCAGTTTGTATAATTTTTGCTATTTTGTTATCCACAAACCACTTTTTAACTAATTCTTCACTGACCTTGGTGGCCTGCTTAAATCTTGGGCTACCAAATACCTTAAACATTACAAATCATATTGCATCTAATTTCTCATTTCCAATTCATCATTTTAAATTACTAAATCTTATTCAATTATGACCTCTAATCGGATTATTTATTCTCGCGACTATTTATTATCCTTAAAACCTCCTGATCTGCAATTCCATAAAACAGACAAAAAGAGCATCATTCCGGGTGTCAAAGAGCCTTGAAAACAAACTCCTATTCAATTCGTGACTGTTCCCGAAATTATGAGTACTAATTGTCGCTCCCTGTCCGTCAAAATTAACTGTCTTCAATCACTTGTTTCTTCCATTATATATCGTAATACTGGGATCATATCACTTCGAGAAACATGGCTACATGATCTATGTGATGACAATCTAGTGTATCTAAATGACTTCAAATTATTTAGACAAGATCGGTGTAGTTCCAGGAAGAAACGCTGTGGCGGTGTCGCCATCTTCATTAATTCACACTGGTGTACGTCTAATAATGTATGTTTCAAATTCTCTAGTGACAATATTGACTGCCTCACCGTTAAGTGTCGACCTAAACACTTGTCATAATATAACTACATTTACATCTCGAAGATTTATATTGCTCCTGGATGCAATTCCACAGAATTGTCATTATTTGTGGATGAATTTACCTCGCTTGCTGCCACCTCCTTCGGAAATTCCTTGTCTATAGTTACTGGAGATTTCAATTCTAGTGATCACAGCGTCCTAATTTCACTTGGACACGATCACATTGTCAACTTCTCGACTCAACTGCATGATTCTCTTGAACTTGTTTTTGCAAATGAGTCCCACTACTGAATTCTGAAAACTGTATCATAAGAATATTGCCCAAAGTATATGGAAAGCAGCACAAAAGGGTCTTCTCATACCTTGGAAAGAAAACACAACACTGATGTTATTCTCATGACAACATACATAATCTATGGTCCATGTTAAAAGACGCAAACTGGGACTTACTTACTGACCAAGCTCTTGATTACACATTTACCAACATAACACATTATCTTAATTTCTGTCTTGATGTTTGTTGTCGAAAAGAGACAATCTTCCTAAAACTCGATCGCTTCTCCTCTTCTCAACTCAGAAAGCTCCGCCGTGAAAAAGAGACGTTGTTCAAAATGAAAACTAAATCTGGTGTTAAGAGAATGAACACTTTGATTAAGCTTGAATTACAAATATTGAATGCTCTCTATAACCAGAAGTTTCTTTCATGTAAATCTCCATCTAATATGTGGAAGTTATTAAAGGAAATCACAGGTGGTAAGCAAATAATGAATGATATTTCAGTAGATGTCGGCATGCTTAATAACTCCTTCATATGTATCCCTGCAGATGTTATGACTCCCAACTCAAATAGTGTAAATAATGACTGCTTCTCATGCTTTAATATGAATGATGTCCTCAAGTGTCTTCAATTTCTCAAACCTACTCAGTCCCTTGGTCCTGATGGTGTTCCTGCTGTTATCTTTAAGAAGTTAGCTGACATCTTGTGCTCCTCATTAACTGACATTTTCAACGAATCGTTTTCCAAAAGTATTATACTTGACTCATGGAAAAATATCAAGATTGTTCCAGTGCCTAAATCAACAAGTGGATCTAATGTTAAGTTTAGACCCATTGCTATTACCTCACCTAGACACACACACACACACACACTAGACTGCTTGCTAAGTGATGACTAGTTATGGGATGAAACACCGTACCAGCTCATGAGATGCATCCGAAGCCTCGTGGAAGATAAGGGAATTGATAAACGACTCGTTTATCAAATCTGTCCACGACGACTGCCTGATAATATCCAACAAGTCCTTGAATTCGGAGACGACGATATTGATATAGATTACTTTGTTGTCATCGCTGATTGCATGTTCTTGAGGTCAACACCCGAAACCATCGGTTCCACCAACCAAAGACTGGAAAATCAGGACCGCATATAACATAACATAAGATAAGCTTTATTCCAAATCAGTACTTGTGATACAGAATGGAATTCTCAGCATTTTACTACAATATTGCATCCAGTTTTATACATTAACAATAAATAAAGTTCTACATAGATTAAAGTTATCTCAACAACATATTAGTATGTCGGTAGCAAAGCCAAAATTAAAGTGTTTGAAGGTGTTAGAAAAGTAGATACTACTAGCATATTTACTGGCGTAAGCGATAGCAAAATGTTCGAGATGTACAGAGTGTGAAAGAACGAACAAGAATGTTTTAAGTAGAGTTTGCAAGGAAGAGAGAAACAAAACAGCACATAACAAAAATAAATACAGAATGAAGAGCGAGAAAACGTTGTACCTATAAATGATGTGAGTTGGAAAGACGAGATCCATTGGTTCTACTGACTATTTAATAAGTTAAAGGTTTCATGCCTGATGCATTCTTTATCGCACAGAACACGAGCTAGGTAGGGTATGGATGAGTTTTTGTACTTACTAGTGCGGGCATATAGTTTCCTATATAGGCTTCTTGTTTTCCCTGAAGAGATACATGGGGAGAGTTGTGAATGTAGAGGGTGTTGTGAGTCAGATAAAATGGATTTCGCCCATTTTTCACATGAGTCCATATGCCTGTCCACCAGAATATTAACTAGCTGGCTAAGTGGCAAGCTGCTTACCCTGCTGACAACCTTTAACATCCTACGTAATAAGGTATAGTCTTTCTTCAATAGCCCAGGAAAGACTAAGGGGGAGCAATAGAGAATAATAGGCAGAATACGGGAGTTAACAAATTGTAGGAGTAAGGGTTGGGTTACACCAGAATGTCTTAACTTCTTGATGTAGAAGGTAAGACGGTATATTTTCTTGGAAATCGTCAAGATATGAGACGACCAGGAAAGATCAGAAGATAGAGTGACGCCTAGGTATTTAATTTCCGACTTGGTTTCTATTTCAATGCCATCTATGTTGCACACCTCGTGAGTGCTAACCAGTTTGTTTAGGTCAGATTTATGCCTAAGGGTGAAATTAACTGTTTGGCATTTGGAGGGGTTTAAGGTTAGACCGTTTTCCTTGGACCATTGGCTAATTTCCGATAAGAAGCCATTTAGTTTAGAGCAGTCACTTTGACATTTGACAGGTAAAGATACAGTTAGGTCATCAGCATATTTGACAAAGTTAATGTCATTTGAAGACGGTAGGTCATGTAGGAAGAAAGAAAAGAGAAGTGGGGAGAGTACAGCACCTTGGGGGACACCAGCTTCTGTGAGCACAGCAGAGGAGGATTGGCCTTTGTATACGGTGTACTGCATTCTGTTTGAAAAGTAGGAATGCAACCAGTTAGTGACCCAGGACTCGGTTTGTGTCATGGAGAGCTTATTTAGCAAGAGACTTCTAGGTACAGAGTCGAAAGCAGAAGTAAAGTCAAGAAACGTGCAGCGGACATATTTGGCACCTTTGTCTAATGATGAGATAATACTGTTGTGTAAGACGGCTGCAGCGTCTAAAGTACTCCTACCCTGTCTGTAGGCAAATTGTTTGGGGTCTTCGAAGCTTTTAAGGGAGGGTTCGAGTTTAAGAAGTACTAGTTTTTCCATGAGCTTTAGAAACGGGGAAGTGATGGCGATGGGTCTGAACTTTACGTTCTTGCTATTTCCAGGTTTAGGGACAGGGACTATTTTAATGTCTTTCCATGGAACAGGTACAACGTTTTCGGAGAAAGAAGCATTTAGGATATTAGTTAGAGGAGAACATAAAGCATCTGCACATTGTTTTAGAACATATGCAGGTATGCTATCAGGGCCAAGACTATGTGAGGGCTTAAGAGTTTTAAGACATTTCAAAACATCGAGAGTATTGAAGTCCTGGAAGTTATCAGCTACAAGATTGGTAACGTTAGAAGTGGTTATAGTAGAAGGAGAGCGTAAAAAGACAGATTAAGAGCATTAACATCACAAGAGGGAAAAACATTACATCGCTTACTTTTGCCAGTAATTTCATTGAAAAGTTTCCACATGCTGTTAGGAGATTTGCATGATAAAAGTGTTTGGTTATAGATAGCATTAAGATTTTTGATTTCAGATTTGATTTGAGCATTAATCTTTTTAAGACCTAACTTGTCTTTGCATTTATATAACATTTCTTTTTGCCTGCGAAGTTGTTTGAGACGGGGAGACGAGAAGCGGTCGAGGCGTTTGAACAGTGTTTGTTTGGGACAGCATATGTCGAGGCAGAACTTAAGATAATCCATTATATTGGTGATTGAGTCATCTAATGTACTTTCATAGAATAGATCCCAGTTGGTATCTTTTAACATGCATCTTAGATTGAGTAAGTTGTCAGATGTGTAGCATCTTTCCTGTGCTTTCGTAGACAGGTGTGAGAAGATTTTAATATGTGTTTTGCTGTATATTTTTGGCAAAACGCGGACAATGCAGTGATCGGAGTTATGTATCGGTGAACGTCTTCGTGTTTCATATACTCCTTCGTCATTAGTAAAAACGAGTCGAGTGTTTTGTCAAGTCGAGTGGGAAATTTGACTATGTTTGTGTGACCAAGAGCTTCAAGAAAGGAACAATCCGATGTGTTGAAGTCTCCAGTAATAACGGATAGAGAGTTGTCGAAGTTGGCAGCAGCAAACATGGTGAATTCATCAGCAAAATTAGATAGATCAGATGGAGAGCAACTAGGAGAAATGTACATGTTTGTAATATAGAATTGTTTATACTTGGGGAGGTGTTTGGGGCGACATTTGACAGTAATACAGTCAATGAAGTCATTTGAGAAGGTGAAGCAGACGTTATTTGAGACAGACCATTTGGAGTGAATAAAAGTTGCAACGCCACCACCATTTTTCTAATTACAACATTGACGGTCTTGACGAAATAAAATAAAGTCCTTTAGTGAGATAAGGTTGTCATCATACAGTTCATGCAACCACGTTTCTTGTAATGCGATTATGGCGGTGTTATGATAAGTATCAGTGGACATCAAGGATTGTAGGTACATTATCTTGTTTGGCAGAGAGCGGCAGTTTGTCTTCATTATGACGGGGACCGTAGTTAAGTGTATTGGTGTACGTTTGAGAGCTCTCTGCCAACCACTACGATGTTTCCTTCTTGGTTTCTTTGGAATATGAAAGTCATTTGGTCGTAAATCATTAATAAAGTTACGAGAGTAAATGATTCTGTTAGAATTCATATTTAGGTGATAAATGTATGCTGGTAAACAGTAAACTGGATGCAAAATGTAGATATTTTGGTAGCAGGCATCCCATTTCTATCTCAATCTGTTCTCTGCCGTATTTTTCAGTTGGCTAACCGTTTGCCCCTAATCTTTCATTTCCTCCTCTAACGCCATCCCCTCATGTCACTTTTGGATGGCCAACTTGTATCTTCCCATTCTACCTGGTATGTGATGTGACTCAGCAGTGTAAACAACGTATTCTGCACCCATCCTCATCAATTTTCTTTATCATATTTTTTCGGCATCTGTGGTTTTGCTCGTTCACTGCTTGAGTTCCTTGTCACCCATCTACTCTTTATGGCTACCTGATCTTCACTATCTAAACAACGAAGCATTAAGTACTGATCAGATGCTTTTGGGGACTTACAAAGTCTTTGAACCAAATAAAAGCATTGGATGATAGCGTTGAAAATCTGGATCTTGTTATCTATACTGAATACATTCGATTAGGTCATTGAAGGTCTCTTTTGCTTTGACAAGAATAAAATTCCGAAACATTCTCAATCAGAATAAATGTTTTGAGACGTTCAACTGTGAATACTCTATCTCCACAAACATGTGTACTTCATACACTAGTTTATAGGAGTTCATGGATTAGACATTAAATGACATCTCACGCCAGGTAAAGGCAATCTATTCACTGGAACCAGAATGAGAAACGAATTGGGCACAGGTACAGAAAGTGATATTAGACAAGATCATATATATAGTGTGGCAGAGGATGTGGGAATGAAATCTTATAGGTCACTGTGATGCCATCAAAAACAAAAGGCTGAAAAAGACGTGTTAAAATGTAGAGATCTCACGCCAAATGCAACTAAATACACTGAGGGTTAGGCGTACATAGGGATGTCATTTGATTCGTGTTTGTGAATGGAATCTTTAAATTGCTATTATACCATATGATCTTACTATTCTGGTGAATAATACAGCTTTATAGTTATTAGTAAGCAAAATAACCGAGAAAGAGTGTGTTATGTACTAGTTTCCCCGTCGCCAAATTGTTATGTACTCGTCGACTAATTATTATTATGGACTGGTCGAGAAACTAATAGTCCTGACGCGAGAAGGCGGAAATCAGAAGACCACTAGGTTTGCGATGATACTTCTATTGTCCAAACACAAGGAGACGAAAATAAATGGTCTCACACCAAAGTGGTAAGTAAGTCAAGTAGTTGTAAAGTAAAGTAGTTCACACAAATTGTGAATGCGAATATATATAAATAATTCAGACAAGCGTGGGAAAAATCATTAGACAGTCTTAACATGAATGGCTAATTATAATGGAGTGTCGATCCAATTATACATAGCGAATATAGCAGACATGCCAACAAACATATATGGATATATGTCACCAAGCAACGGACTGTCAACAAACACTCATATTATATATAATATAATATAAGGAGAATACACATTATTAAAGGAGACAAGTCCATACAAGTGAAGTGGTCACAGACTAACCGAGCAAACAGAAAGAGAGACCAACATGCACACACACACATAAATATATATATGTGGATACATATCAGAGTGTTAGGACATACTGAAGCCTGTGTCATCCATATGAAGATCAGATCATAAAGCGCTTAGGAACAAAATTCCACTGGATTAGAAAATAGTTTGCGATGTGATGTAGGGAAACTGAATCTACGTGGAGAAATAAACTGAAATAATAGTTTTTTTTTTTATAAGTGAAGATGGAAAAAAATAAAGGGAATCAACTAACAAACAAAAGAAAAGTGGGCAGTTAAACAGAACCAGAACCATGGTAAATAAGGAGATTGGACTAGTTTCTTTTGAACATATAATTCTGACTTTTCTATACATATAGCCAGGGCTTCTGTGATGAGTACAAAGAAGTTAGGATACAAACTGGCTTTTGGGCAGATATTTTTTTGGCCCACTTTGTAAATGACTCTGCATGACTGATAAGTCAGTTGAGATTTCTATGTGAGACGTGTGTTGACATGGTGTTTTAGTCATGATGACTGTGATTTAACCAATGCCGCCTGCTTACAGGCATATTAGATAGTGTTCTGCAACACGTTTAGGGAAGATTACGACCCATGTATCTAGCTCCATTGGAGTCAGTAAATCGATATATGCACATTTGAGTGGCCGGTCCTATGAGGAAGTTTGTCCTTCAGACTGCTTAGAAGCAGTGTGCGTCTAGAGATTATCATTCCTAGTTTTGTTTCGGAGATGGTCTTCATTAAGGAACTAGAAACTCTCCTCTTTGAGTTATCTGCCACTGGCTAAGTCTTCTTTGAAGTCTAGATCCATATAAAGTCTTTCTTCGGCAGTGAACTGTATTCTTCTTTTTTTCTGCTTTCATTGTGATGCTCTTCTCTACAAGACGTGCTGGGTATCCATTTGAAATCAGGATCGATTGTTTTGAGAAACAAGAGCTCTTTCTTCCAAGTAGTCAATGCTGTAAATTCTTTTGATATGGTGTGCTAGTGAGATGATAGGAGTTCTTCGAACTTTCACCTGAAACCTCTATCGTTATAATGTGGAATTAAATAACAATGATAATAATTGTATCTACGTAAATTTATATATATATATATAAATGCGATTGTACAGCTGTTTATTTGATGACAGCGTCGAAGTGAAGATTTTCTTTCCTACAGTTGTCTTTTAAATATTTCCTATGATCAAATGCCTACATCTTCTAATCCTGTGTTAATTTTCTTTCTAAACCTCTTGTGATCTTATCCATAATCATAACTTCAAACTTTCCTTATATCAGGTTGAAAATTACGGTCGCTTTTAATCTCCACCTTCGTTATTATGTTAAATGAAATAAAAATATTTGTAACTATGTACAATTTTGTGTGCCAAAATACAATAGTAAAACTGCATTTGAGGGTAGAAAATAGCTGCAAGAATCAACTTTTTTGATGGACTTCTTGTTCTCTTGTCTCTAGTGTCCTGATGGGTATTTATTTTCCATGAAATCATCTATTATCAGTGTTATGTTATGGGATCTGAATATTATGTTTTTATCTAACTAAAAAAATTCACTGAGCCACAGAAATATCAAAAGGCGAAGACTGGCCTGTGACTGTAAGATGTATTGTACATCATCTTGGAAACAAACATCATATCTACATATTTAATTAATCAGAATACAGTTAGCTCACAACCGTGTGAATAGACTGTTCTTATTACCTGGATATGTTTGTTTTGATTGGGTAGTGATCCGACAAAGACCAAGGTGAGATATAAGAAGATGAGTTGATTACACGCTAAACCACAATATGCGTGAGAAATGATACATTAACATGGTAACTCCATCGCAGGGAAAATCACACGATTGGTGAGAAAGGATGATATAGTATTTTATGCTGGGTCCTATCATCTGCATATAGGCAAACTGAAGTTAGTCAGCTACACTAGACTGGAATGACTAACCATAGTAAGGCATGGTATTATATCACTTGGATGACTAGTTAGAAGATACAAATGATCGATAAATTTTGATCGACACCGACTGTTAATATTATTATTATTAGTCATCGCTTGAGTTCTATGGGGAAAATAGAGCACTAAACACAGCACATCTCCCTTGTATTCTTCTCTCTGCCATCCTCTTCATGTCTCCCTGAAACCCACATTAAAATCATTGTTTCTTATTCCGCTTCCACTGTAGCTATGGCCTGGAGTGTGATGTCACTCAAGGGTCTTCTGAGAGTACGTCTGATGCATCTATCTCGATTTCCTCTTGCATACACTTCTAGCAGTATGTTGTTGGTTGGTTCAGTGACAGAGTTTTCTGTTGCTAATCCTTTCCAAATGGTCACACGATCTTCACAGTCAAGCCAGAGATGGTATCTGTTACTGAGAGTCTGAAAAAGTTTCAGTGACAATGTGAACCTACCCAAATTACTCGTTTTCTAGTTGGTGCTGAGCCCAGTAAAAGAAGGAGAGAATACAATGCATTTGGGGTTAGAGCACTTCAGAAGGAACAAATGAAAGATGTAAAATATAAATACATTTCTCAGTGCAGCACAAATCACGTTGGCTGGTTATAAGCATCGAGAAGCCAGTTTTTTGACGTAAGATCTCGTGGCTGGCTGAAAAGGATGCGTAACCGGGATCTGTGGTAGCAACCAAACCAACTAAGAAACTGTCGCCTAAAAATACGCCGAAGAAAATAGCAATAAGTGGATTGGACATACACTGAGGGGACCGTTAAGTGATATCGCACACCAAGTCTTCGAGTGGAACTTGAGCCTAAAATAACAGGTTGGTTGGAGCTCTGAGGGTGATCTAGAGAAGATTGGGGACTATGGGACAAGAAAAGAAAAAAATGGAGATGTGCTGTTGAAGTCCCATTTTCTACACGGAATTCAGGGGAATAATAATACTGATAGAAAGTTGAATAGGGTGGAAGTGAATAGCAAAAGTTAAATTATGACACAGAAACACAATTAAGTAAATTTAGAAACTTAAATAGCGATGAGATGAACTCAGTAAGTGATAATCATAACTACAGTTGATATAATAAGCGTAGTCAGTCTGGTGACGAGAAATTTCTCTTTTTTCTCACTTCTTGTGGATGGCTCTTCCATCTTTATCCACTAGACAGAGATAAAAATTGGTTTATTGGTTACAGGATTTCATCATGAGGCTGACATTGGTCAGAGAACCATTGGGAAACCCACCAAGGAGTACTGGACAGCTGCTGTTTCATCCTGGTTTGGAACTCTTCAGCAGTACGCACCCACACCATGGGGTTCGAACCCAGTTCGAACCCGGTTACAAGGCGAGCTAGCTCGTATACCATTAAGCCACTGGGACCCGATCTAATGGTCCTTGAATTCTAACTTCTGCCAATTCACGACATAGCGCGACCGCTAGTCAATGTCTTCGGTGGCGAGTATTTGTCCTCACACCCGACCTACTGCACCCTACTGGTCACGACTTCTCACTAGAACCAGCCCAGGTAACTACCTACCTGAATAGGACAAGTCGCTAGTGAGCATCTCACTGATATTCAAGTATATTGGCTTTTGTAGGGATTTGGTAGATTGGTTACAGGATTTCATCTTGAGGCTGACATTGGTCAGAGAACCATTGGAAGACCTAGCTTAATGGTACACAAGCTCGCCTTGTAACCGAGAGGTCCTGGGTTCGAACCCCATAGTGTGGGTGCGTACTGATAAAGAGTTCCGAACTAGGATGAAACAGCAGCTGTTCAGTACTCCTTGGTGGGTTTTCCAATAGTTCTCTGACCAATGTCAACTCATGATGAAATCCTGTAACCAATAAACCAAATCCCTACAAAAGCCAATACTTGAAAAATTGATTTCTTTTCAATCATTTCACCTTTTGGTTTACTAATGAACTTTCGGTGATATCTGTTCTTCCTGAGATTCTTCTCAGTAATCTCATAGGTTCCTTTGCCATCTTATTACCTGGAAACTATGACCATAATCTGATTAATGGCTGTTAGACCGAAATTGCGTTTGTAACCAATTCATCAGTTCAGGTGTGTTTTCTGTGAACACAGATTTCTAAGTCATCCAATCATTTGTATTCTTTTTATTCCGAGATTTGATTGACTGTCATGTTTACGATCCAGTGATAAAATTAGCGTGAAGAAGAGCTGACCACATTAAGTTTGCGGATAAGTTTATATATTGACACTGCTTGAATTGTATGTAGTTGGCAAGAATCTACGAATACAAGAAATAAAGCCAGTTTGTGTTAGCCTGCCTGCAGATATGCTCCTTCTTTCTTTATTCAAGCCAGTCAAAGGAATATAATGAAATTAATGAAATAAATGACATCTGCTCTATTGACTAAGGATCAACATAGAACTACTTTGGACAGAAGTGTAGCAGCACTTCAAATTGCTATACTCTATGTAAAACATAAAGACAGAGAGAAAATTGTGTTCTAAATAACTATAATAACCAGACATGTGAGAGAGAGAAACAAAAGAAACACAGAAAAAATGTGACAGTGTGAATGTATCTGCGCCATCCTGAATGATTTTGAGCGGTTTCACCGATTGTCTTTAGCCATGGGACCTTAGAATCCTCATAACCCTAACCAGCTAGCCAATTTTCATTTCCTTCCTACTTGGCTCCATCTCGCTATCAGAGACTTAATGGATTGATTTTGTTTATGGGTTTGACCACTAAAAAGCTCTTTTACAGCCTGTTGCTATGTAAGCGGCTAACTTTGCTCTTCGAGAAAGGCAATGGCAGGACATATGTAACACGTGTTGTCCCAGTCATCCTAATCGATGTATCTGCTTCACACAGCCTGATCGATTGATTTTCCCTCTTAATCACCTAACATAACACCCTATGTCTAACCACCTGAATACTGCTCACCCTATTATACGGGAGAAAGACTGCATAAATCTATAACCAAAGACAGTCAGCTAGCTTCTTCATATCTTCCACCTTCATTAGCGATCATTTCTCACTGACAGCCATAAAGAAAAATAAAGAGGACTTTTGCTGTGAAGTACACACATCCGTTGATCAACGTAGGTCGGTAAATGTCACAGGAGCCATTTTCATCTTGAAGTGATCAGCATGCTCTAGCACTTCACTCAAGACTATCTTTAAGCTAACTAGAAGTTGATGTAGTCCAGTCTTCTGGTATTAATTTACACATCTGACAAGATGAATGAATCTCATTACAAACATCAGAAGATTTCTGTCCAAGGTAGTGAGTAGCATTCATGATACGCTGCAGCAATGTCTTCTCACCAAAGAGAGGACAACATAATTCGTTGACTCTAAGTCTCTGTAGTCAGTTAGTGTCAGTCAATTCCATCACACCTCGCCCCCACATTGATACATCTATCATGAAATGAGATAGAATAAGGGGCAGATTGCAACTATCGTATTACAAGGATAATGTCAAAAGTCAAACAACAAATATCAGAACCACCAATAATGAATTACACTTCAGAATATTTATTAAAAATAGACAAATATTTATCCAAGCAATCGTTCAGTTGATATTTACAATACCACCTCAGCATTTCATTCATTCTATGCATATCTAAAATGCAAACCTTTCATGCATCCATATAGAATAAAATACATAAAATACTAAGCAGAACATTCGCATAAATGTTTCAACTACACAATTTGTTTTATTAAATGCTTTATTCAATTCATTGTCCAATAAACAGTTTAACAGTATCCCTGTAATATTGATACCAATTAAACAAAATGGAAATTTCTGTTCACCATCTAATGAATATTGATAAATACTGTGTAAAGTTTCTCTGGAAATTTTCTCCTATCTGTCATATACAGTAGGCATAATAAAGATAAAATCCCAGTAGAACGAAAATCTGTCGCTGGCTGTTGTCCCTGAAAACCAACTAGTTGCCAATCAATAACGCCTGGACAACCTTGATCTAAACAATCACTGTTTGACTGTTTTGTTAAGGTTGAATAGATCTGAATCAATGAGGCATGATGTAGTTGATTGTTGACTGGTTCACACGGTGTATGAGAAAGGTATAAAAGGAAATCACGTTCAGCTGTTAAATGTTTATTCAAAGGGCGCCTATTGATGTGTAGAAGGTATGCAAATATTTCTTGAAACTTAATTTTCAATGATGTCTCAGTTTTTCCAATTTTTTCATTTGCAGTTGAGGAAATATTATAACTTTTTAGAATAAATAAATAATCAATAATATGATCAAAATTGAAGTCAATTTGTTTTAAATTGTCGGCTTCCACGAAATTACTTTGAGAGGTGTTTATATCATTGAATAAACACTGAGCATTGTCATTGTGTAAATGTGAAATATCAGTGAATTCGATATTTTTCTTATCCACTAGAAACTGTTGATTTGCACAAGTAGAATCCGTCTGACTTGGATGGTTAATTTTGTCAGAATTCTTGGGATGCTGATTCCTGAACAAAAACACGAGTCTCTGACGAAATTTGCTCTAGAAAAGATGTCCAGGAAACATTAAATATTAACTGTTTCTAAAAGTTATTCAGAAAATTCTACCTTTATTTCTCGTTTGTATGCATACATGGATGATACATTCATACTCTTTGAAATGATTTGACCAGGTATACAATAATTAGTGTCTATTCAATGAATTACTTTCAGTTATCAATTAAAGTATGTGTGTGTGCTTGTCGAGAAGAATCCCAAAAAGCAAAGTCACTGCCTATGTAGATATCCTAATCATCACAAGATGACCAGATGGTGGTATAAAAAAGGAACCTGCAATAAATCAAATCCTTACAAATTAACTCTTGAAGTCAAATCTGATGCACGCTAGCGACTACCTACAGGACACATTTGCCTGGAATTCTAGTGAGAAGCCATGACTATTATGGTCCATCTGGTTAGGAATGAGGAGAAATATTCACCGGCGACTACACTGGCTGGTGCCTGTTGTGCAAAAATCATGAATTAGTAGAAGTTGAAATTCATGTGATGAGTTGGGTCCCAGTGACCGAATGTTAGCTAACGAGCTTGATTTGTTACTGGAAGGTCCTGGAATCAAACGCCAGTAGTGAGTGAGTACTGTGGAACAGTGCTGTTTGCCAATTGTTCTCTGACTGATGTCAATATGTGATAAAACGTTAAACGAATCAAATTCCAACAAATTAAACGTTGAAAAATAAACAAAGTAACTGTACACATTTCCACAGATATTTCCATCTCCGATATAGAAAGAAACTTAGCTAAGACCCTCAAGTAATAGAGTCGGAGAGATGTCTGTTCAGTAGATGCTACTGAAGACAAGCTGAAATCTGTGTACGACAGGTTAATTGCAAAGAGCTACACAGAAAAATTCATCCTGCAACAAAAGATGGTCAGGAGAGTAGAAAATAATTCCTTTATATCTGTTAGCAAGACGCGTGAATATTATAATATTAGATGGTTGTAATTCAAAAGTTGGCGTACACCTTGCTGATGAGCGCCAACTAGCACGAAAACTAGGTTCAAGGCTCCCTGCCGATTGTCTCCAACTATCTAATGACCAAACAAGTTGGGAAGATAGATTCGACAGAGTTTTAATACTGACCGGTGATTAGCAACTCACTTTTTTCCACACACCGATTATGATATTGAAACCAAAAGACCTAGTATACCTAGGCTAGTCGCCTGTTTTCTTGTATCTATCAATTCAACCATTCTTCCTGTGGAGACACTTACATGCTGCGCAGTGATCTAGGAAGTTAGTTTTCCCTTCCCGGAAGGACGCCTACCCGTATGAATAAATAAAGATGTAATGTAAAGACAATCAGTTTAGTGTTATATTGATGCCTATTGTAACTTTCAGATGTTTATTTGGACTGTAATCTACCGGTCTTATTGATCAGATATTATTTAAAAAAACATTATTGCCACTGATAATAAATAATTCGTTAATTACCATGGATACCTGTAACTTTAGAACGCGATGAAGAGCAGCTTATCAGTGAGTGACTTTAATAAGGAAGATGTTTGATCCTAGATTTCATTCGGTAGAGTTATTTTTCACACGCCCTCTCGCGTCACCCTATTTCGCAAACTACCCAGCTTACAATGTGTGATCTGCTTAGTTCTATAAATGGAAGACAAGAGGATCATCATGCTACATCACGTGTCATTCTTGATTGGCATTTATGATTTGTGCAGATCATTGATTGTGATTCAAAATATTTATGATCTGAAATGGAAACTCAAGCGAATTTACTACTCATTACAAGTAAACCCAAGTATTTAACCAGAATGTGAGTGGTTTCAATTGGTTTCGCCTCCGAAAGAGATGATGAAGACAGCCTCAGATGAGTGAAACAACTATTTGAGATGTATGAATCATTTCGACTGAAGTAGAGGGTAGTACTTTTATGGGTGAGGGGCTTCTAATTACTAGATCGCCTATATCGGTTTCACGCATTTTGATACTCTTTAGCAAAATATATCTACAACTCTGGAGAACATCAAAGGCGTTTTGTGACTCCTGATTTCCTTGTTTCAGAAGATTATTATTTCAAGGAATTCACAACCCATTTAGTGAGTTTACGCCCCCTTTGGAAATTGAAAAATACGGAATTCAATTATTCATCTGTTTTACGTCAAAACTGTACTCTTTCTTTTTCTTTGAATGAAAGAAACTTAATCTCAGTTAAAATAATGGGGAATCATGTTTGAAACTAGCGTCATTAGTTCAATGATGGAGTGCTTCCCAACCGTACACGCATGTGATGGTACGAGTTCAATTGTTGACTGCTGATGTACTCCTGCATCTCACGTTCAGCTGTTTAGTCATCAAAAGCAAGTTCGAGAAAAAGGGAAGGTTAAGCATTACCTTTATGTTCCACTCAGAACATAAAAGAATGAAAATAACACTTTTCAGATTTGGTGAACAGATTTTGATGCGTAACTGAAATAGTTGAATAAAAGTCAGACGTATTAGTACAAGTGTGGTGAGAGCAGGCTGCTAGCCGATTGGTTGGCACTAATCTACGTTAATGTCTAGGTCACTAATATTGACCGTGAACAAGGCTGTTTCAACAACCAATCACAGCAAACCTAAATGTGGACAAATATGATTCGCAGATAGATGGCTCTACTTTCCGAGAAATATCGAACACAACCAATCATAAGACTGTGTTTGTCTGCTTAACTTCCGAGAAACAACCAATCAGAAGACTGCCTTTTTCTGCTTGCATAAGCCTTATTAATGCATATAAAATATATATAAATACGTGTTGATTTTCGTAATAAAACGATCTGTTGCCAGCCCTTGTCTTCTGTTGTTACATTTGGTGTCGCTGCCTCCAAGAAGATGAAGATCCCGTGGCCAGCTGCGTTTGAAGAAGGTGACATACGGAGCTTCTTACGTGACTTCGAAGCCGTTGCTGAGCTGGTGGGTGTCAAGGAGCAGGCGGCGAAGGCAGTTGTCCTGGGGACGCTGTTGAGAGGCCGAGCGAAGGCTGCATATGACAGCGTAGACAGGTCAAATGGCACAGCGTCTTGGAAGAAATTGGTTGAACGACTAGTGTCCGAGTTTGACAGCGAAACAGACAGACAGCTAGCAATGCAGCAGTTCCGGTCAATGAAGCTTGGACCTGATGGAGACCCGCTAGTGTTGGCGGTGAAACTGACTAATCTACTTCGACGCGCGCTTCCCACTTTAGATGAAGAATCAGAAGCGCAGTTACTGTCTTCCCAATTCATCGAGAGTGTCCCCGACCACATTTCTCAGCGATTAAAACTGGTTAACGCAACGCAGCCGATGGATATTAGTGAGCTGGCGAAGGTGACCAGACAGCTGCTGAGCACAACGGTAGCCGCTATAGACCAACCAAAACCAAACGAATATGAGCAAAAATTGAAGCATTGCAGCGGGAAGTGGCGGCGTTAAAGTTGGCTGATAGAAAAGACCGGTGTTTTGAATGCGGTAAGCCGGGACACTGGAGAAGATACTGCCCAGAAAGGCGAAAAAGAAAAAATTTCAGACGGTATAATGCTTGTTCTTTCTTTCGTATGAACCTAGGTTTAGTGGGGGCTATTGAGAAAGGCGCTCTGTATTCGAAGTTGCGAGTGAATGATCGAGAAGTAGTATGTTTGATAGATACAGGGCGGCCGTGTCGTTAATAGATAAGAATTTATGTAAGAGTGTTAATCCGTGTTCATTGACAGTACAAACAGTAGGCGGGTATGTGTTGCGTATCACGGGTAGATCGAACTGTACGGTCGTTGTTGGTGGCTGCGAGGTGACGTTTCCTTTCATTGTTGTACCCGAACTACAGCGAACGATATTAGGAGCGGATTTTCTGCGTGAGATTGGTGCCATAATCGACACGCAAGCGAACGTGGTGATCACGAAATACGGGCATATCAACATGTATGAGACCAGCGAGATAGCAGCGATTAAGCTGTCGACGGTACACAATGTGACAGAGTTAATTAATAAATACGATCATCTGTTCACTGGAGATGGGACCCATACGGTTATTGCGATAAGGTGAATCATGAAATTCCGTTAAGTGATCCTAAAGTAAGGTCATTTTTAACGCGAAGAGTTCCATGTCATCTGGAAGGCGAAGTGGAGCGACAAGTGCAAGAGATGTTAAAAGATGATATTATTGAGGAAGCTGATAGCCCATACAACTCTCCAGTGCTGTTAGTAAAAAAAGCGAATGGGAAATATAGATTCTGTGTTGATTTTCGACAGTTAAACAGTATGACAGAGTTAAGACCGTGTGCCATGCCAACAGTGGTAGAAACCTTAGATCGCCTACAAGGTGCGAATGTGTTTTCGGTTCTCGATCTTCGCTCAGGATACTGGCAGATACCGATAAAACAAAGTGACAGAGATAAGACGGCTTTCATCGTGGGTCAGACACAATATCGATTTAAACGCATGCCGTTTGGACTAGCAGGTGCACCGTTTACGTTCAGACGACTGATGAAGCTATTACTTAAGAACTTGAAAAACGTGGAGGTTTATGGTGATGATCTCGTCATATACAGTCAAACGAAAACGATCACGTCAACCATGTAGAAGCCGTGCTGCGACGCATCGAAGAGTTTGGACTACGCGTCAACAAAACCAAGTCTCAGATAGCCAAAAAGAATGTTACTCTGTTGGGACATAAAGTGGGAAATGGTGAGATTAAACCACTGCCGGAGAAAATTTTGACGATTAAAACGATTCCAGCCCCGAATTCAAAGAGAAAACTGAGACAATTCTTGGGTAGAGCAGCGTTTTATAGTCGCTTCGTGAAGAACTTCAATGAGATAGCAGCCCCTCTATACAGGCTACTAGGTGAGCCAAAGTTTGTTTGGTCGGAAGAATCGCAGAGGACATTCGACAGAATTAAACAGCTGCTCGACCACCAACAAATGACGCTAAAACTACCTGTGCCAGGAAGACAGTTCACAGTGTGCACAGATGCCAGTGACTACGCTATAGGTGCGGTCCTAAGACAGGACGAGGGAATCGTTGAGTATGCCAGTAGGGTGTTGACCCTCACAGAGAGAAAGTATTCAACGATAGAGAAAGAATGTTTAGCAATGGTATGGGCAGTCGACAAATGGAGACCTTATTTACTCGGCCGGCGGTTCCACATCGAAACTGATCATAAGCCGCTACAATTTTTGAAGACAGCGAGAGACCCACGGGGGAAGTTGTCACGGTGGATGTTGCGTCTTCAGGAGTACGATTTTACGATCTCACACGTTCCTGGAAGTGAAAATGTCTTGGCAGATTTGTTATCGAGACCAGAAGATGAGTCTGAGTTGCCCGAGGTCGCTTACGGAGTGCATGCAGTAGAACAAGACCCACTAAGACTTGCACGTAGGCAGAGGTTGGACGATACGCTGAATACAGTAATACAGGTGATCACCAACGGAATAGAAGTGGATCAAACTACGGCGAGTAAGGAGCTAACCACACTACTCAGACAGAGGGATCGACTCAGAGTGAATGCCTACGGGACTCTGACCTGGCGAGAGAACGACGGAAGCTGGCTGGCTGTCATACCTCAATCGTCGCGCCACGACATGATAGAAGAATGTCACCAGCTAGCGCATACAGGCGTGGCCAGAACGACCGACCTCCTAAGACAAAGTATGTACTGGCCAGGTATGAGAGAAGACGTAGCAAGATACGTACTTGGATGTCCACGGTGCCAGCTGATGAAAGGTGACCGGTATATACGACCACCACTTCAGTCGATTCCAGTTACCGCGATAGGTGACTTGTGGTCCGTAGATGTCATGGGTCCATTTCCTCAGACATCCAATGGTAATCAGTACCTCTTGGTGATGACGGAACACGCGACACGATGGGTAGACGCCGTAGCAATCCCAGACCAACGTGCAAGAACCGTGACAGATGCAGTAGTTAGACACATTGTTGCAGACCACGGCGTACCGAAGACAATACTGACAGACCAAGGTCCCTGTTTCGAGAGTGAAGAGTTTACTTCCCGTTTGCAACAGCTGGGCATCAAGAGGATCAGAACGACCCCATACCATCCACAAACGAATGGCCTAACGGAGAGAAACAACCGTACACTGAAAGAGTGGCTGGCTTCGAAGGGCGGGAACTGGGAAACGGAGCTTCCACTGATTTTACTAACACATCGGGCTACCACTCAGGAAACAACGAAGAAGTCACCCTTCCAACTGATGTATGGTAGAAAACCACGATTACCGGTACACAATGAGACCTGGCCCATGCACCAAAAGTGGAGTACGACGAAATTAAAAGCAGAGAGGAAAGAGGCAGTCAAGAATGTAATACGGAAGCAGCGCAGTGATGTCACGAAGTCTCAGATGAAAGAAAGGACGCAGTGCATTACCTTTGCAGTCGGGGACCAAGTGAAGTGTAGAGACAGGAGATATACAGTTGGAGGCGGGCTAGGTTCACGGAAACTCCTTCCAAAGTGGGAAGGACCATACACAATCACAAAAAGACGGGGTCAAGTATATACCATCCGAAGAGGTGATAAACAGAAACGAGTTAACGCCAGTCAGCTACAAAGATGGGTACAGTGGGACAAGCCGGTCAGTAACAATCCTCAACTAGAGGATGTAGCACCCAGAAGGTCGGAACGTCTGCGCACAAAGCTATTTGACGGGGGGACGAGTGTGGTGAGAGCAGGCTGCTAGCCGATTGGTTGGCACTAATCTACGTTAATGTCTAGGTCACTAATATTGACCGTGAACAAGGCTGTTTCAACAACCAATCACAGCAAACCTAAATGTGGACAAATATGATTCGCAGATAGATGGCTCTACTTTCCGAGAAATATCGAACACAACCAATCATAAGACTGTGTTTGTCTGCTTAACTTCCGAGAAACAACCAATCAGAAGACTGCCTTTTTCTGCTTGCATAAGCCTTATTAATGCATATAAAATATATATAAATACGTGTTGATTTTCGTAATAAAACGATCTGTTGCCAGCCCTTGTCTTCTGTTGTTACACAAGTAGCCTAGAGGGTAATGATAACTCACAAAAACAACCAATCACGTTCAAGGTCACCAGGAGAGATGACTAATAGACTCGTGAAGAAACCTAAAACCTCACTTCAAATTGAAGTATGCTCTAAAGATGTTACGTAGTAGGGCAATAAAAGCTTCCTAAATAGACCATCCAGCTCAGAGAACACAACCACATCGAAAAAGTCAGACATTTTAGTGCCGGCTAATAACTGTGGAAATGTGGCTCATACTGGTTTAAGCATTTGAATTCCTGTTCAACTTTGACTGTCGCTGCAACTACTTCAATCTGTCTGATAGGATTATTATGTGGCACATAGCCTGGTACCAGTCAAAGGAATTCTTATCATCATGATGTGGTGACTGTGTTCACATATCTCAATGACTCAATGAGATATACTTGGTAGGTTAATGGTAAGATTGATAACTCTGTATCAGTTGGGAGTGTGACAGCTAAGTTTCATTGCTGGAAAGTAGGGGTGCAAGTACAATAAGAGCAGTAACAACTGCCTAAAAGCTTTCATTAGCTATCTTATTGATAGTGATTAGTGTTCATCAGTGTTGTTGGAGGTCAGGTATCTTCAGCACCTCTGTTTTCATCATGTTCAGAAAAACAGAAGGATGTAGAATTTAGACAAGGGAAACGCCGAATATTAGCGAGGGCAATCTCTGTGGTGACCTAACTGATATCAATCCGTAGTCAAAACTCGAAAAACAAGTCTGCAGAGGGCTTATAATGGAAATAATTTGCAATCAACTGATACACTGACGTAGATAAAACTTACCAATCGAAATAAAACAGAAGTCATATCGAAGAAAGGTAAAATTTTCAGCTCACTAGATGGTTAGAAAACCTCACAAGACAATCATTCTTTTTCAACCTTATCAGGAAAGATGAATTTCTGATAAACTTATGGATACTTCTGAAAGCTCACTTCGCACATTGAAGTATGCGCTAAAGCGATGTTGTCAGAAGGATAGTAAAGGCTGATTCGCATATAAATCATCCATATTAGGGAAAATGACTACATCTCCATCCCATCCTCTTCTCTGCAGTCTTTTTAAGGTGGCTTTACAAGTGCCAGCATTTGCTTCTATTCTCGATTTCGTGTCCGCAAGTTGAGTTTCCACTTTCTTGAACAGCATTGAGATGAAGTCAATTGTGAAACCCTCATTGTCCTAAGTGTATCTTTGTGTTTATGCACACGCTACTATCAATCAACAAAGCATCAAAGGCATAAACGTCCACAGAAAGAGTTCTCTGATCGCACTCCTTTCTCTGATAGCCTAATTACTCACAAAGTATTCTCTTTCTGTGTTGTCTACTCCCATGTTTAGTTTTCATTCATATCACCAATTAGGAAATTTGGTGTGGCCAACTAAAGTCTGGCTCATAACTTCAAGGAATTAAATTAACTTAGGCTGCAAAAAATGTTGTAAGTGATTTCAACCCAAACCTTTAAACACAGCAAAACGATAATTGGAACTTCATCAATTGGATTTACGTTTTCCACTCTTCTATAGTTGCAAGTATGTTTTTATTAAATATTTATCAGTACCCTTCCTATAAGTCTATGAAACACGTTTTATTGTGTGCCAGTTTAAGAAAACTTTCGGTTCTGGATAGCTGGAATCCAACATTTGACATATTTCTGATTTTGGGGTCAGTATGGGACTCAACAATCGATTGAGAGGTGATTTGATGATGTTAGGCTATGAAGACAATGGTGAAAATGTTAAAACGTGCTAATTAAGGAACAGTGCTCAAACTTATGCAGTCATCCAAGGAGAATAGGACGGTTATAATTCAAGGGGAAGACAATCAGCGATATCTAAGAATGTTAATCAGTGATAAATAAATGACTCAGTTTCAGTATAAAATGTCTTACAGAAACGCAGCACATTTCAGGTTGCCACACTCCCCTTGAGCATAGACACGTCGGAGAGAAAACCGTAACACTGTAAAAATGTAAGGAAATAATGTATCTGAGAGATCATACAAACAGTAAGTGTATATATGCTCTATTAAGAACGATGGTTTTGAGACGTATGGCACAAAAAGTCATCAAACATAGATTCTTAGCATCACGAGGACTCCAACCAGCCAGCCAACCAGCCGATCCACACCTTCCTACGTTGCTGAAACTAACAGTCAAAGATTTAATGCACTGATATCAGCTAAGTTTCGTTTTCGCCACCCACCCATAACCCTTTTCAAACCTCAGCCTATGCCAGCGGATAACATTTCGTATCGAGGAAAGCAGTGATTAAGCCATGCGTAACACGGTTTGTCCATATAGTTGCTTCACAACCTCACTGATTCGCCTACCATTCACATCTTACTTAAAAATCTGTCCCACAACTGACGAAGACACGAGTACCCGTCACAAATACTAGTACAACTGAGACAGAGGTCAGAAACTCAACGTCGAATTTTCAAGTTTGCGCTTGGTTTGTGAAAGAGAGAAAATTTAAATATTCCCATTATGACAATTATATAACACGATTTAAGCAAGCAAAAACATATTTTCGGTAAATTCTCATTAGGCTTCATGCAGTTACAATAACAGAGTATCGGTTATAGAAATTAAAACAATGTGGATTAACAGAGTCAAATATAATTGCGGGGAATGTAAATAGAATAACAATAATAATGGCGACCGGGATAATAACTATTCTAATTCGGGGTTGAATGCCATAGGAAGGAGAGGGATTGAATAAATGTTTCCTGAACACAAGGAGAAGGCTGAAAATGTTTTATGGCAGCTGTCTGAGCTACGCTTAGCAATCGAAGGGACTGTAAAAACAGAATTTTTAAGTATGCTTCGTATCCCCAATAACTGTTGCAATTTAGAACTGATCGACTGTTGGACAAAGCTCGAGAAGCTGATGATGGGCTTGTCGACTGATCGTTCTACCTATATGTCTGTTTCCACAAGAAATAGTTAAATTTATAAATTCACATTGAGGCGGCCAGATTCTGTAGCCTTTCCTTCACCTACAGTGGAATTATGTAATACGTGGTGAGTTTCATACATAGTTTTGAAGGGTAAACAATGTTTCATTAATTCAGTGCCTCTGTCTCGTATATTATATATATATATATATAAATGTTTTCTCCACAGTTTGCAGATAAGAGAATACGTCATGTTATTCTTATTTCATCGTCAAGGGTGTTGTCAGTTGTGCAGATTTTTCTAGCACAAAACATCACGGTACTAGTGGTGAGATTTCGTTTGCATGCAGAAGGAACCAACAACTTGAAATGGATGTATTGGCTGACCTATGATTTTCCCTTTGCGGAAAACTGCTCGCTTAATACTCCCTTCTTGTTTTCTTGCTGACCCAATCATTTTGTTTAGAAAAACTTTGTTCAATGCCTCTCCTTTCATTAGCCTTTAATTCTTATATGGAATAGTTGTCCCGGTGGTAACAGATAACTTCAAATGTCGCCTTTATTTGTACTGCTAACTTTGCTATCAGTATCTTATTATGTTTTATACATAGCTGCATATTTTATTATTATTATTATTATTGTATCCTTTAGTTCCTAGAGGAACATAGGGCTTCAGCTGCGCACCTCCATTGACTTCGGTTTTCTGACAACTTTTTCACCCTGCTCCAGGTCTGTCCACATGCTTTCATCTCCTCCTCACATGACCTCCTCCAAGTCACCCTTGCACTGACGACCAACTCGCCGCCTCCCTTTCGGGTTCCACTCGAGCAATGGCTTGTCTAGTGATGTCACTTGATGGTTTCCTCAGAGTATGGCCAGCCAATCCATCTCCATTTCTTCCTGCCTATTTGTTTCACAATCGGTTCCTGCTGTGTTGGTTCGCTCCCAGAGATCCCTGTTGCTGGTCTTTTCTGGCCGGCCATCTGATCTTGAGTATTGAGCGGAGACAGTTGTTAATGAAGGTTTGAAGTTTGTTTGAGATGCTCTTTATGACGCGCTGATCAAGTCTCTGATCCGTATAGTGAGTAGCACTGACTTCACATTGGAGTTGAAAATCCGGATCTTATTTTTGATGCTGATTGCTGTTGACCTCCACACAGATTTGAGAGTAATGAAAGCTTGTCTTGCTTTTCCGATTCTGACTTTGATGTCCTCGTCAGTTCCGCCTGTAGTTGAGACGATGCTTCCCAGGTAGGTGAAGGAGGTTGTTTCTTTCAGGTTCTTCCCATTTATGCTGGCTGATTGTTGTCTGTTGTTGTTGTTGCTGTTGATGTTGGCTAGGAATCTTCATTATCTCTGTTTTATCCATGTTCACGTGAAGTCCTATCTTTGATGCTTCTTCTGCCAACTTGTTACTTTTCACTTGCATATCTTCCAGTTTATCGGAAATCAGACATATATCATCGGTGAAATCCAGATCCTCCAAGTCTTTTGTGTCAGTCCATTTTATGCCTGTTCCCTCGTTGGTTGCCGTTGTCTGTCACATTATTTTACTCTTTGTTTCACAATTTATTATTGCTATTATTATTATTATTATTATTTTACTTACATCCTCTAGATATGATGACTCCACCACAATATGATGATATCCTTCACAAATTATATTTGATTCTACTGATTCGAATTGTCTAACTGATATTTGTTTTATGCGACTATGTGAAGTATGATTAAAATTTGCCTATACGCCATCTACCAAATAATTAAATCTGATAAGTAGGAAAGCTTCAACTTGGGGCTAGGAACTCAAGGGTTATGAAAATATTAGGAAAAAGTGATATATAATATTTACGAATACAAAAAAAAAAAAAATAAATAGTATATGGGGTGACTTTTTATAAAATGGGAATGAAAAATTGCTCATAGAAGAAAAATCAAAAGATGATGACGAGGATTTTAAAAAAGAGGACTACTAAATAAGCATTACACGTAATAAAGAAGGAAACAACCTCGGATATTAGTTGATAGATGGTAAGACCTGGATGGGGAATAATCATGCGTTGGGTACGATTTCGAGTGTGATACAGAAATCATTAGATGATGAAGGGGAAATAAAAGCTTATGAACAGATGTGGAACTAATACTATTATTATTATTATTATTATTATCATTGTTTCCTTGGATTTACAGTGGAACATAGGACCATAGCAACACATCTCCGCTTAGTCCTAATATCTGTGGTCCTTTGCAAACTGGCCCAGCGACTGACCAATAGTATGTTATCTCCTACTCATACGACATTTTCCATGTCACTCTAGGGTCATGCCCAACTCTTCATTACACATTTCAGCCTGAAACGCGACGACACTCAAATGTGTTCTTAAAGCGTGTCTGATGTATCCTTATTTTATTAGAAATATTGTTTTTATTATAGCTTGATTCTATCTACACTGTATTTTCGGTACAAGTATGGAATTTTCAGCATGTGGTATCGGTGGTCCAAATTTAGCAGGCCAACCATTTATAGTAGGTGTGTGTCGGCAGGGGATCGAACCCCGGGCCATTTGCTTGGTCGCCGAGAATCCTAACCGCTGTGCCGCCGACGCGTGAAAGGTTCTTGATAAGTTTGTTTCAAAAGTG
Source organism: Trichobilharzia regenti (assembly GCA_944472135.2). NCBI lineage: Eukaryota > Metazoa > Platyhelminthes > Trematoda > Strigeidida > Schistosomatidae > Trichobilharzia > Trichobilharzia regenti. Next base: position 26,112 of record CALYDD020000456.1, read on the forward strand.
TCTCGATACTTATTCTTTTTGGCCAGCCATCTGATCTTCAGTAGAGAACCAGCGAAGGCAATTGTTGTTAAAAGTCTGAAGCTGGCCCTTTGAAATGCTTCTCATGATGTGCCAAGTTTCCTGTTTCATATATAAAAGAACTGACTGACCAAAATCTAAATTTCCACGTCCATCCTGTGGCGGAGTGCGCTGTGGACAGATTTCCATTCTATTCCCTGTTCGATGATGGGGAAAAAACAGTTACAGTTTGATTCGCACATGATTCCTCTGAGTCCGTCTTCAGTGTTTTAGGTTAACTCCGTCTGGTCTTACCGCCTCTTGTTGAAGGGCTGTTGTCCACTGGTAGACGGTTGTCTGCACTCTGGTGATTGTGTCTCTGGAAGCGTTGCAATCGATGAATGATTCATGAGTCCTTCGAAGTGGTCAGCCTATTGTTTTATCTGCCTCTCCTCCTTGGTAATTAGGCTCCCTTAAAAACATATTTTCTGGGTTTCATTTCTGTTTACCTCTTTCCGCATAGTGACCTGGCTATCTGATATAATCCTCTGAGTTCTCTTTTACGTGAAGTATGTTCTGCTTCAGTAGCCGCAGAAGTGTCTTATATCTTTCCTGACACTCTTCTTCATTTCTTTGTTCAGCACTATGTGTTTTGAACTCAGCCTGTCAATCTATGTATTGGTTCGTCTTCTCTTTCACCATTAATCTCTCCTGTATTACCTCCCAGATTTCCTTAGAGAGTCATTCTTTGTTTTGTCTCTTCTTTCTTCCTAAAATAGCTGTACACATTTCTCTGACTTCAAAGAACTAAGTGAAAACAGATGCGAATAATGCTATTAATAGAAAAAAAAAATTTCTTTTTCTAGAGATAATCATAAAAATATCCATCTTACAAAATCAAATATTTTGTAAAAATTGTAATGTAACCATTATTCCACTGAGGTTTTGTTTTCTGACAGAAGGTACATTGATACATTTAATAATAATAATAATAATAATAATAATTATATTCTGTCTTGTTCTAAACTGATGAATACCTTTTTGAATTTACTACTGAACAGTCTTCCTCCATTCATCATGCATCATTTGATGCTGAGAAAATCATAAATAAAAACTTTTGACACTTGACAGTCATATAAGACTTTCATCATTCTATAAATAAAGTAGATGAAGTGAATAGAGGCGTTAGAGGAATAAGACTTCGGCTTACTTATCACCTACAATGATAAACCTGGACTAGATTATGCGGTACACACCATGAGTCATGAAGCACGATGATATGAATATTTTGAGTTGATAAGATGATTCTGAAAAGAAGTGGATTACGCGTAGATGATTTATGTCTAATCTACAGGCGAAAATAAACAAAAAAGTTGGCAAAAGAGTGTAGCAGACAGCGAATACAGGATTTCAACTGAACATAAAAAAAGCCAAAAGTGATGAAGATAAATAACCACAGCCATCCAACAAAAAGAAACGCCAATCACTATAGGCGGAAGTAACTTGAAATAGGCCAATTCTTTAGTTTATGTAGAAGGAATTAGTTTCAACTACAGGCATAGGAAAAAGCAAAACAGGCCTTTATCACTCTGAAATCAGTTTGGAAATCTGCTGAACTCTGTCTCAGAATGAAGAACGAAATCTGGATTTTCAATATGAATGTTAAGTCATTCGGTTCTGCTTATATGGATTAGAAACTTGACGCGCATCACCTAATGCATTTCCAGAAGGCTACTAGTTATTCATCAAAATTTGCCTTTGCTCCAAATTGAAAATCAAATGGCTGGTGAGAAAGAATTAGTAACGGGAAAACCTGAGAACGAATCGACTAAGAACCATTTGATTGAAACCTATGCCGAAGGAAATAGAGATGGATGCCTTGGAAACACGCTGAAGAGACTGTCGGGCAACATAGTACGCCAACCAGGTCATCATTCAAGTGGAACTTGAATAGGGAGTGAATGACGAGTTGGGCATTGGTCCTAGAGTAAACTGGAGGGGATGATTTGAGTGTAGGAAAAATGTAGAGAATGGCGCAGAGTGGAGATGTGCCCCGGTTGAAACACCATATTCCATTCACAACTCTACGGGACAACAACAAAATAATAATAATAATAATACACCAACAGTCACTGACTTTTGGTTACTGAAATTCCGAGGACTCCTACCAGCCACGCAGTCTACACCTCCATACACTGTTGGCTGAAGAAAACAGTAGCAAGCGTGACAAATTCATATTTCAAAATTTTAAGGGATAAAAACAGTAATAATAATAATAATAATAATAGCAATAATAGTAACCATCTTACCCAAATATTTTGTAAAAACTTGAATGCAGCCATAGTTTCAATTCAAAAGTATTATTTTCTTATTGTGTTGATTTTAGTGAATACTTCTTGAATCAGTTTACTACACAGACATCCTTCACACATTACACATCATTTGATGATGACAATATTACACGTAAAAAGCCATTCAACATTAGAAAGTCAGTAAATGGAATTTTCATCATTCTGTAAATAAAAGAGATGAAAACAGTATGCACAAAACATGATAATATCTGATTCATCTCAGATAGGAAATATATTCACTTGTAAAACGAAATGATGTAATGTAGGAACAAGTGGGACAGAAAAATTGTCAAAACTGTCGTGAAATTAAGTAATGAATGAAATTAGTTTCAGGCGAACACGATAAGTCATGTAAACAGAAGGCAAAAAAAAAATGTAAAAATGGAGAAAGTACAGCCTCTATGTAGCATACACAAGCTTCAGTGAGCAGTGAAGTTACATTGTCACTATTATGCCCTTAGGTTTTGAGTTGGAAACAGAGCTTTAGCAAGGGCGCATCACTATCTCATCATGTTTTCTGCAGCGATCTTTAGCTGAGGTTTGATCTCTATCATGCCACTCAACGGTGTTGTCAGAGTGTGTACAATCCATCCCCATTTCACTTCAGTATACGTTTTGGACAGTGGGTTCTTCACAGTTCCATTCCCAGAATTTATTGTTGTTAACCCCTTCTCACCGGCCACCTGATCTGTAGTATGAAGGCAGAGAAGACAGTTGTTGATACAAGTCCTCAGTAATCTGTTGGAAATTCTTACTGAGATGTGAACGCTTAGTCTGTAAACCATATACAAAGACTAAATTCCTTCAAATTTCTCCCGTTGATGATGATTGACGCTTATTGTTATCGATTCTTGAGGTATCCTCATCCCCTTTGTCTTCTATGAGTTTAATTAAAGTCCTACCTTCGCTGACAGTTACTCTTCTGTCAACTTGTTATTGGTTTTCGCCAGTAGATCTTGGAGTTTGTATGACATTAGACATAAATCATCTATCCGACGTCCAAATCTTCAGAGTGTAAACAAAAGTAGAAGCATAGTGAGTGTTTCTTTTAGGAGTATACTGTTAGGCTTCATAAAAGATAGGACAAGAAACAAATCATGATCTAGGGTTCAGTAAATACTAAATTCAGCTTCCTCGATAAAGATACCCTTAGAATAGAATCAAAAAAGCAGTGTATTGTTGAAAGAAACTTTCATCATTCTCAACAGTATCTAACGTATCTACTTCAGATGCACTGATAAGCGAATTGTTTAGGTTACGTCATATCAATAATAACAATAATATTAATGACTTTTCATGAGTTAGTTTGCAGGGATATGATTTGTTTCAACTTTCATCACGAGCTGAAATCAATTCAGAACCATTAGATAATCACTAGGGTGTAGTGGAAAGCTGCTTCGATAGCATATTAAACAGTACGCGCCCACCATCAGGGTTCTAACCCAGGACTTTCCAATTACAAGTTAAGTTGGTTTACTCACTGGGACCCAAATGAATGGCCAGTGTGTATGACTTTCAGCTTCTACCATTTAATGAGTTTAGCGCGACTGGCACCAGTCAATGTAATTGGTGGATATTTGTCCTCACACCCGACTTGGTGGACCCCACTGGTTATCTGGACTTCTCACTAGGCGACTGCAGTCAACTTCGTCCCGCAGCCAGTCACTCAATGCAAGCATCAGTTGTCCAGTATTCCCTGGTGGTTTACCCATGGTTCTCTAATTGATGTCGTATTGTGATCAACCTGGTAGCAGTGGCTTTATTACAATCAACACATATGATACAGTTTAGTGTCTCCAGAGTGAGCTACAGTAGCATATCTAACGTTTTCTTCGAATTGTTGTTATTAGGTAGTTGGAGGGAATCAGGAGAAAGTCCTTCTGACACCTAGCCTTCGTGCTTGTTGGCACTCATGTCAGTCTGTCAGCAAGGTGTATCTGCAACCACAATGAGGGTGCAGAGATCAGAGCCCGTGTTACCTGGTACTACAGTAGGATGTGCACTGATGCCGAGTGCCAACAGATACGAAACCTGAGTTTAGAGAGGCGGATCTACTTCCTGATTGCCGCCAACCATTAAATAACAACAGAAATTCAGAGTAAACTGTGATAGTGAGCCACCACGTAGTGTGATTGCTGTTTCGCATTAAGTTTGTAGTTTCATCCCCTTCATACTTTTCTCATCACACACAAAAAGCGTGCCTGACACCAAAAAAGGTATCGTTCAGTCAGGGCATATTATTATTATTATATCCTTTAATTCCTAGAGGAGCAAAGGGCTTCAGCTACGCGTCTCCACTGCCTTCTGTTTTCTGCCAACTTTTTCACCCCGCTCCAAGTCTGCCGACATGATTTCATCTCCTCTTCACATGACCTCCTCCAAGTTACCCTTGCACTGACAACCAACTCGCCGTCTCTCTTTCGGGTTCCACTCGAGCAATGGCTTGTCTAGTGATGTCACTTGATGGTTTCCTCAGAGTATGGCCAGCCAATCCATCTCCATTTCTTCCTGCCTATTTGTTTCACAACCGGTTCCTGCTGTGTTGGTTCGCTCCCAGAGATCCCTGTTGCTGGTCTTTTCTGGCCGGCCATCTGATCTTGAGTACCATTGAGCGAAGTCAGCTGTTAATGAAGGTCTGAAGTTTGTTTTAGATGCTCTTTATGACGCGCTGATCAAGTCTCTGATCCGTATAGTGAGTAGCACTGACTTCACATTGGAGTTGAAGATCCGGATCTTATTTTTGATGCTGAGTGCTGTTGACCTCTACACATACTTAAGAGTAATGAAAGCTTGTCTTGCTTTTCCGATTCTTGCTTTGATATTCTCATCAGTTCCGCCTGTAGTTGAAACGATGCTCCTCGGATAGGTAGGTGAAGGAGGTTGTTTCCTTTAGGTTACTCCCATTTATGCTGGCTGATTGTTGTCTGTTGTTGTTGTTGCTGTCGGTGTTGGCCAGGAATCTTCATCACCTCTGTTTTCTCTATATTTACCTGAAGTCACATCTTCCCTGGATGCTTCTTCTGCCAGCTTGTTGCTTTTCACCTAACCGATGAGGTACGAAGGAGGAGAGTTGTGTAGAAACAGGAGGCGGTCAAAGATTTCCTGTCAAGATAATATTAATCAGTTTCTTGCATGATGTTAGACGTCTGTTAACAATAAGATAAACGAGTTGGCTTAGTAGCACTCGACTTACCCTAACGACGGCTTTTATTGCCACCTCAGAATGTATAAATGTCTTTTTATAGTGTCCAAGAAGAGATTACAGCAGGGAGAGCAGCAAGGAAGAAGAAAAGATGATATACTGCAAGAGTTAACAAAAGGATACGAGAGTGTCTTAACTTCCCTACGTACAGAAGATAAGACGAAATGTAGTTTCCAAAAAAAGAGATGTGATGACAATAAGCCTGAACTTCAAAAGGGTACTATGTTTACTTGATTCCAAGTGTGGTGCCACGCTCCACTTTCCCACCATTCAGCAGCTACCTGAATGAGATGCAGACACCCATCCTCCATCTGTTACTCAGCTTACAAAGGCTGTTTCTAATCTGGAACGAGGCAGGACAGCAGGACCTGATGGAATGACTTCAGAGGTGTTTCAGGACGATGGTAGCAAATTGCTGTACGGATTAACTAAGGCATTAGGCAATGTCTAGCAATTAGAGATAGTCCCGTTCGACTCGTGTAAGTCATTGGGATTATCTTAGTATACAGCAAGGGAAACAAGTCTCCCGGTGATAATCATAAGGGGATTAACTTGAATAATATGGTATCCAAAGTTCTCAGCTCGATAATCATGAGTAGACTAAGTGGCTCTCGGGAGAAATAAACGCGAGAAAAGCAGTCAGTCTTTAGACCAGGAAGAGGGTTTATTGATCATATGTCCACCCTTCTAGAGATTCAGGAACATAGGCATACTTACTGGCATCCAGGTAACAGCTAATGGAGAGTTGTCACCTGAAGTCATGATAACCAGTAATGTCAGTCAGAAATGCGGACTGTCCCCATCTCTGCTTAATTTCATCAGAGATATACTAAGAGAGGGATTGACGCCTTACTGACTTTAGCGACTTATGCAGGGGCTGGACTTGTTACCACCAGAGAATAGTCTTGTTGACACGTCGAGTATACGAATGACAACATTGTCCTCTCCGAGGAGCAGGAGCAGTGAAGACTGACAAAATGCAACAGAGTCTTCTGAACGCATTGAGCGGAAATCTCAGTATGTTTGACATGTGATTACCTCTTTTTGTCAAATACATAAGGCGATGCTACAAAACTGGACTACACTGACTTCTGGTTAGCTTGAAGACAGGGAGTGAAGTGGTAGAGTGTGTTGACCACCACTTCACTTATTCAGGAACTGCCATTTGTTCTTATCAATTGACTGATTGCTGACAAAATCTCAGCACGGATACGAATGACTGGCTCGTGTGACATTTGCAAATTTATGTCATATTTGGCTGGTGTAGACGAGTAGTATTTGGCTATGGACTAAAGGTGTGTACTGCAGACGAACAGCACTCACTTCTCTCTGTCCTCCTTTACAGCAGTGAGTAACACACAGCCATCGAATGTGGAAGACATGAAAAAGCTGGCTGGCTAGCTGTCTTTCATCATACGTGTCGTGTGTCTGCATTCTATCTCCCATTTCAGCTGGTATAATAGGCTGAATAATATTGGGATGAATAGGCGTAGAGTGTTAGGTGAGAATGGAAAGTCAATCTCGATGAGGCTATGAAGCTGGCGGTATAGACTGTATTGCTTGAACATCACGTGCTACGCATGCCTAGTCATTGCCTTTTTTGACAAGCAATGTTAAGTGACATAGCATCAGGCTGGAAAAGAGCCAGTGACGATCAAACAAAACTTGGCTTGTATCAGTCAATGAGATTTTCGACAGTTCGTTAAGGCAAGCCAGCCACTTAGGGAGGTGTAGACTGACTAACTGGTTGAAGTCCTCGAGATTCTAAGATACAATGACGGCTGAAGATAATTCGTGGGTGATTTGGCTCAAAATCATCGTTCTCATTCACAGCTTAGATGGATGGATTCACACTTTGTGAGGCGCCATATCTATCAAATCCATATTGTTTTTCCGTATCACTATCCTTATTCCCTCATTATCATGCTTTTGAACCTCTTTTTATTCCTCTTTTGTCTCCCTTTGTGTGGCTTGTACATGGACCGTGGTAAGTTGAAGTGCTACTGCACTTCTGGGCAGAGCTTTAAACTGAAACTCAGTCAGTCAGTCAGTCAGTCAAACTAACATATCTTCAGAACCCAGGGATTGTAACAGATTCAGAGACTTTAAAAGCGTGTGAAGATTTTCATTCCTGCCAGAACCTGGAGAATAATCAGTCATTCGTCTAGAAGCATAAGGTAGAACAAAATCACTTCGCTATTTTGAAAGTTTTAACATAACATAACATAAGATAAGCTTTATTCCAAATCAGTACTTGTGATACAGAATGGAATTCTCAGCATTTTACTACAGTATATTGCATCCAGTTGATACATTAACAATAAATATAGTTCTACATAGATTAAAGTTATCTCAACAACATATTAGTATGTCGGTAGCAAAGCCAAAATTAAACAGAGTGTTTGAAGGTGTTAGAAAAGTAGATACTACTAGCATATTTACTGGCGTAAGCGATAGCAAAATGGTCGAGATATACAGAGTGTTGTTTCTTTCAGGTTCCTCCCATTTATGCTGGCTGATTTTTGTCTGTTGTTGATGATGTTGGTGTTGGCCAGGAATCTTCATCACCCCTATGTTAACTTGGAGTCCTCTCATCTCTGGATGCTTGTTCTGCCAACTTGTTGCTTTTCGAATTGAAAACATTTATTTCGCCATGCGAATTTAAAACAAGCAATAAAGGTTAATAAAGCAGGATTTAATGATGGATTCATCAAATTTCGGTAGAACTCGTCGTCAGCTGAATACTCTACATACACGGATATATGCATACTTTTGAAATTGCATAGGGAGATATAAGACTGATAAGTAAATAATCTACATTGAATTAGTCATGCAGAAAGACACGTGCGAATATTTTCCAGGTGATGTTCAAAAAGATAAGGCGAGAGCGAGAGAGTATGAGAGATCGAAACTAAGGTAAATTGCACTACGCTTCAATTACATCACTTAGATAAACAATTAGTCATTAGGGAATATAACGAGAATTCCAAACAGACTAATATCAATAGTAATAGTTATAATAACAATTTTAATAATGTTGATGTGAGTTAAGATAATCTTACGGATGAAGCACAGATTTAAATGAATCAAGAATAAAAATCATGATAATAATAATAACAATAATAGTAAGAAGAAGAGGTAGAATAATAGTAATAACAAGTAGAGAATAATAAGTAAAGCGTATTACCATGGTAGATTCAGAGTGAAGACCATCTCCTTTTGTATACAGAGAGCTGGTTTGTAAATTCGAATTGCACAAGCCTCTGCAATTGCAAGCATCTTCTTGTTTGTTTGTTTGCTGACGATGGTGAATGACTTGACGGCGTCGATATCATGTCCGTAATCTACAAGGGGTTTTGTTATTGAGGATTTTGGGACTTTGCACTCAGCTATTTTCAACCATTTTGGCGAATGCTCCATCGTGCGAGTAGACAATCGCCTTTCTGTACGACCTATGTATTTGCTGCCACAAACACACTCAAATTGATATATGCAGTTTGAAGTGTCGAGAATTGGTGACTGGTCTTTCCCAGATTGTTGAAGCACTCGCTTGGTGGTGTTAAGGATAACAAGTTTTGCAGCATGATAAGTTCTCTTGATGGCTTTGTCGAGTCTTCGTTTCACTTCTCCATGTACGTCATCTCCTTTGAATGGCAAATTGATATAGACAGGTTTCTTTGGAACTGTCTGAATTGTTTTGCAGGGGGTAGTTTCTTTAGAGTATTTATTAATGAACTTCTCAGGATATCCATTCTTACATAAAATATCCTTCAGAGATTTTATTTCATGTTCAATAGTACTGTCAGAACAAATTTTTCGTGCTCTATTGAACAGTGTTCTGACTAAGTTCTTTTTGTGCTGGATTGGAACAAAGCTCTTGAAATGCATGTACTGTCTTGTCCATGAAGACTTTCTAAATATAGATCTTTCGATTGTGCCATTATTCATTTTGGTCAGAAGAACGTCTAGAAATTTAATAGTACCGTTTTCCTAGTGTTCTACTGTGAAATTGAGATTTGGATGGCATGAATTGAATTTTATCAACATGTCTTCCGCTTTTGATCTGCTTCGCAGACAATAAAAATGTCATCAACATATGTTAGGTATACATCTGTTTCTTGTATATGTTGCTGCAAAGTACAGGTTTCTAGGCGTGATAAGAATAAGTCGGCGAAAAGTGGTCCCAAAGGGCTTCCCATTGCGACACCATCAACTTGACGGAACAGACGCCCGTTGAATTGGAACTGGACATTTTTAGTACATAAAAGTAGTAATTTCCTCAATTCCGATGTTGGTTTGGGTATGTCTTCAGCTTCTTTACATATGAAGTCGATAGTCTCAACGACTAGCACATTTGAACATGACCTGTAAAACATTCGCACGTGTCTTTCTGCATGACTAATTCAATGTAGCTTATTTACTTATCAGTCTTATATCTCCCTATGCAATTTCAAAAGTATGCATATATCCGTGTATGTAGAGTATTCAGCTGACGAGAGTTCTACCGAAATTTGATGAATCCATCATTAAATCCTGCTTTATTAACCTTTATTGCTTGTTGCTTTTCACTTGTATATCTTCCAGTTTGTGGGAAATCAGGCTTATATATCATCGGCGAAGTACAAATCCTCCAAGTCTGCTTTTGTGTGAGTCCATTTTATGCGTGTTTCGTCGTTGGCTGTCCCACTGTCTATTGCATTATCCAATCTACTGCAATCAGGAAAATCATTGGCGACAGTAGGCAGCCAGCCGGCTTGTCTTACTCACTTCTTTACTTCGAAGGATTCCGTATATGTGTATCTGCGTCGGTGGCACAGTGGTGAGGACACTCGCCGACCATACACATGTTACGAGGTTCGATCCTCTTCTGACGCACACCTGATGTCTATGGTCGGCCTGACGAATTTCGGCTACCGACATCCATGCTGGAAATTCCATACTTGTATCAAAAATAAGATGTGGAATCAAGCTGTAATCGAAAAATAAAAGAAATCTGTCCGTTTGCCTGATCCGGTTGAGAGAGTCAGTTACTGAGGAAGAACAATGAGGAGCATGTATCGTTGGAATTCCGAATAGCACCGTCTGTAGGTAACCAATGGACAAACGAACTCCATTCATAATTCTATTTCACCTCACCTCGTGGAGTAGGAGAGAGAGAGAAAACACAAGACCAATGTGAACAAGGCTTGTAAGTCATCGACTGTATACTGACTAATCGACATTTTACCACAAGAGTTCGTTTAGTACATACTGCTGAGGAAGCTTGGATCCACACTACCAAGCTCTAACTTATCTATCAAAAAGTACTTGCTGTAGGCGTGATGTGTAGTCACATGATGTCTGCCCTTGTTTTGCCAGTCTGATATATTTTGCTATATATCTGTCTATTTATACTTAGAAAAATGTATAGTGGTCTATTATTGAGTAATTGGGGGTGACATAATTGATATAATTGACCAGAAGTGGCTTTAGAAGTGAAAATTAAGAGTTGTAAATTACACGGTACTCAACGGAAAAAAGATAGAAGTTTGATGATGAGGTTAAAATTGCTATTGAGTAGAGAGAATAAAGGTGGTAGTTGAGTGTCAATTTAACAAGTGTGAAGAGGGTGTGAATATATACAAAAGGAGCATATGAAACTGATAATAGTGAATTAATTATTAAAACAAAAGCAAACTAAAAGTAAAATTACAAATTAAGAACAAAACAGAAAATCAAAAATTTTTTACAGGGAACGATTAGTGAAGAGGTTAAGACCAAGGTAGAATAAGAGACTGGACAAACCTTTCCTTCATACAATTCATCAATACAACCCTGAATTCTGTATACAGAGAAAGTTTGTCCAGTATCGTATTTTACCTTGGCCTTAACCTCTTCACTAATCGTTCCCTGTAAAAATTTTTGATTTTCTGTTTTGTTCTTAATTTGTAATTTTACTTTTAGTTTGCTTTTGTTTTAATAATTAATTCACTATTATCAGTTTCATATGCTCCTTTTGTGTACATTTTCACACCCTCTTCACACTTGTTAAATTGACACTCAACTACCACCTTTATTCTCTCTCACTCAATAGCAATTTTAACCTCCTTATCAAATTTCTATCTTTGTGCAGTTGAATACCACGTAATTTACAACTTTTAATTTTCACTTCTAAAGCCACTTATGGTTAATTATATCAATCTGTCTATTTATTGATCGTTATTCCAGCATAACTGACAATAGATCTATCGTGTCTGCCCATTAACTGCCCATTAACCATTAAACTAAGCAAACTACGGATGTACGACCTTGGTCACGTGATATTACAACCAATCAGAATCCAGTATGGGTGGGAGGGGTAAGAAAAACCACCTTATCTGTCGTCTGATTGGTTAATGTGTGTTAGTTGAGTTATTTTCTATATACTCTTGTATTGATTGAACAACAACAGTTAATTCACACACACACTTTCATACTCTGTCGTACTTTTCCACTAACAACACTTTTGTGTGACAGTTAATTTTCCTTGTTCGAAAATACTCGTATCTTCGTGAATGTGAGGGTCTTCTGATTTTCCTCTTTCGCGTCAGGACAAATTAACTACTCAGAAATACCAATCTGTACACGTTACTGTCCGCCTTATATCTGATTAGCGTATATTCACACTCGGTCACACCATGATATCGTCAACGTCCCCATAATATATTGGCGACGAGTTCCTAACAAGACGCTTTCCTTAACTTTGCCACCAAGAAGCGAAACGATTACAATTGAACTATTAGAGGCAAATTAGAGATATAAGAACAAGGATAAAGGGTTTTCTTGTGTCTCCCAATGAATGAAAAACAAAACGATAATGTCGTTTTTACCGATGTCTCACTATATAATGCTTGTAGCTTTATCAATGTATTATTAAAACAGAATTTACAAAATCCACTCAGCTTATGTATAACAACTGAATAATCGTTCCTCAGCATAGGATTACTTTTGCGTTGTCGAATTGGTCCATTGGTAAAGATAACAAAATCAGGTTTAGATTGTTGGATGAGATCAGTGTGTAAAATTATAAAAGCACTGTGTGTGTGTGTGTGTTTACATAGTGAACTTGCTTATCACATTCATGTTGATTTCGTCACTTCAAGGGGAAGGGGAGGGAGGTGTTGTGACCATGTCGGATTCTGTTTTAGTCCATCATTCCTTTTGGGTTCAGACAATTTGGATTCCACTTGATGATATGAAGTGCTTCTGATGATATGTGACATTCTTTGTGATTTGTGAAATGCTTTTTCCTGATGACGATTTCAATATTGTCTAAATCAATTTTGTGGCCTGATTCTATGGAGTGTAGGCGAGCTTTGACTGATGATTTTTCCAGCTTATCTAGTTCAACTGCATTAATTTCGCATTGGTTGAAAAGATGCTCTACGGTGTTCATTTCTTCTGATTTTGATTTCTCTCTAGCGATGTTTGTCCGATGTATATCGCATCACATTCCAAGCAGGCACTTTATTTCATAAACACCATTAGATAGAGAATGTTGAGGGATTCGCTCTTTTATGTGAACACGGTTGCTTCGCAGTGGGCGTGTCTGATGATTGAAGAAACCTCTAATGTCGAGTTTATTGAGTACTCTTCTGATATCGTCCTACGCCTTCACTTTATTTAAAATGACAACTGTTGGGGTCCACATTTTCGAACCTACCTAATGTCAGTGTTGGATTTATTGATAAAGTTCCTTGGGTTGTTGTTTCCCTTGAGAAGAGTTTCAGTATTATTAAATATTTCTTCTTATTTCTCTACTTTCTCATCCGCAAACATCAGAGAGTGTGCTAGTCTAAGAAGACGTGGAACAACTGATACTTTGGCGCTGCTGGTGTGTGATGATCCGAAGTCTAAGTATTTGCTGTAATGGATTTTCTTCCTGAATATGGATATACCAAAATGTCCGTTTACCCTCCTCTTCACTAGACAGCCAGTCTAGAAATGCCAGACTGTTCACCGACGTCTGATTCTGCCTACTTCCTAAATAAACTGGATTCTGGGAGATAGATTGTTTTTATTTTGTCTAAGAATGAACTGTGTAGATCTCGTTTTAGCACAACATATACCCAATGCCCAAATTTTTTCAAACTGTTAAAAGTGAACTTTATCTGGACATATATAAAAGAACAAGGAGTTCAGAAAATATATCTTGTCAACGATTTAATCATTTATTCTCCTGACTTAAACAGTACGACCACTCTTCCACACATACCTGACTGAAGCTGTTGACTTAAGAAGCTAAACAAAGTCAGAACTCTGTATTCAGAGAGGAAGTGAGGGAGAGAGAGAGAGCAACCTGAGGTCATCCCCATCGTGACCAGACTTGGACTAAAGTTGACTTCCTTGTATTCCCCACTGTCTAAACTAATTTGGTCTCAATGTTTTATAATTTACCCTTTTACCATTCTACCATTGGGAATAGAAAGACAGTTTCTGCGAAGAAATCTTTCTTTTCGATGAAGTCTTCGTTAACTAGGCTGTACATTCGTGTATTCATAATCACAAATGCATGGGAAAGTTCCAGAATTATTTCTGGTCAAGGGTCGAATTAACAAAAATTACAATCAGCAATTCAAATGACATAATAAACAGGGTGGTGAGACGGATAAAGCTCAAACAAAGTAGCATCATAATTGCTAGGAAGATTGGCATTGATTGTGCAATCGCGGGTTAGAAATGTAGAAATAACGACAATAGTTAGACAGGATGTTTGGATAAACAAAATCTAGTAGGATCATGACTAATGTGGCGAACAACTGTCTATACAATGAGGGATTAAATATGTAGAAATAATAGAATGACAAATTAAGCAGGAAGTTCGGATATGAAAGTATGGTAGTGTAAATAGGAGGGGAGATTAGGAGAAACTTAAAACAACATGAATAAACAGGAAATTTGTTTAAGGATGTCAAGTCATAATCACTTTTAGAATAATTACCTGTTTATGTTGGCCTCGTCAGCGTTAGACGAGGATTGAATGTGTTTTTTTGCATATATAGCGTTCCTAGTGCCTTGTCTATGCCAAGATGTCTTAATTTTACTCCCTTTGATAAGTTTGATCGAATCTTGTGTATTTTGTTGAAGGAGTATTCGAAAGGCGCCGAGAGGCGACCAGATGTTCTGTCACTGAACTATACAAACACCTTTTCGTTCTCCGTTTTACTAGCCAGGCTGGATAGTGTTGACGAGCGCGTTTTTCAAGTCGGCGAATGGTACGGTTGATGTAGCCAGCTTCGCAAAAGCAAGTGAAACGGTATATGCACGTTGAGGTGGCCCAATGCGACAGCTTGTCTTTCGCGTTCTGGTTGAACAGTCCCTTGCAGAAAAACGTTAGTCGTAGGCTTCCGACGAAGTATGTCTTCCTCAGAGATTAGGAGAGGCGTCAATGTCACCTTTGAATTCTTGATTTTGCAGAGTTTTCTTCTTCGAGACAGAAGAACCTCTATCCACCATTGCACAGTGCCCAAACTTTACAAATATATTATTATACCTTCTCCCTCTAGCGAGTTATGTGTTCCATCTCTGTTCCATGATCACCGTGAACTTACAAGTCGTGAGACTTATGATCAATCGTAAAGGCTGAGGGGGGATTGTACCAGGTAAAGCAAGAATAATACGCGTTTACTTCCTTTATGCGTAAATTCGCTCTCAATTGTTCAATCGAGATCGCCTCAGTGATACCTTTCAACCTGAAACTGTTTTGAACTTCGCTTATTTTAAAGAACATCGATGGATGCTCGGATTTCATGCAGGCCGTCCAGCAGTTGAAGAGCAACGGCACTCCTTAGAAGACATTTGCAACTCTGAGTTGGCTGCCAGCTCGATAATTTCGCATTTCGGCGTCATTTTTTCTAGATTCGATTCCTCTCGATTTTTTTATCGATTTGGAATCCAAGTTTAAGGAAGATTGGTTTCTTTATAATAAAGGTTGTCTTGTATTGACCAATGAATGAATGAAAACTAAAAGGATATTGTCGTTTTTACTGATGTTTCGCTATTTAATGCTGCTTCTGATAGCTTTATCAAAGTGGAATTTTCCCAAGGTCACTGACTACGAGTTAAACCTCTTGAATATTCACACAAATCCATACACTCGCTGTGCAACTCATATCTCTAATGTACTCTTACGAGAAAGAATACATAACTGCAGCCTTCAACTTGATTGAATCTTATCGAACGAGAATCAAACAAATTTAGACGACTGTTCAACACAATACTTGTTACAAGCCATATCTATGAATCCTTTCAAAACTTGTTTAATCAACGAGAATCTCATTTCCATAATGTCACTGAAAGAAGACAATGACAAACATTCTCGGAACTCGAAGTAAGGAAGCCAACAACCAAAGAAAACCTCAGGAAAACATGATATGAAGAATATTGGAGCCATACATAACACATGTCAGACAACAAACATACTGACCGAAAATAACATCTCATTACTTTCTGTAGAAAGGTGTGAATTTCAATATCACTAGAAAGCCATTATCGATCGGTCGAGGAAATAGCACCTCTGATCGAACCTGCTCTATACACAATTCACCAATGAAGAATCACAATCTGTTCGTCAAAAGATATCACACATATTAATCACTCAACGAAACACGCCATCTAATCTCACCAAACAAGAATATGAAGCGTTATGAATTTCGTTATGACGAAAGCCGACAAGGGAAACGTCACTGTGGTAATGAACAGAACGGATTATGATGGAAAGAAGAAGGCGATTGAACACCTCTCTCTGAAGGACCACACCTACTTACTCATTGAAGAGAAGGAGAAGAAATCCCCCGAATTCAGCAAATGAAACTAAGTACCAAACAGACTCATTCAAGAAATGAAACCCAAAATTGGAAATACTCTCTCTCTCTCTGGCTTAAAGTGGAACCAAAACCTGATGTAAGTGCCTTCAAGATTCTACGGTCAACCAGAGATACATTAACCCACAGTTCCATTAAGACCAGTCAGTAATAGATTTCACCACCAACTCACTGACATACAACCTCTCTAAATAAGACTGGTCTCTCTTCGATTCTATCAAATGTGACTTTTGTAGCACCTCTCTACTAAGGTCAACTGTACGCTTGCTTATAAAACTGATTCATGTACGCCTGTTATACGCTTACAGAAACTAATTTTTCTTATGCTTGTTCAATATTTGTTTCCCATTGTATTATTATTCAATATTGCATTTCGTTTCTTATATATAAATACAAAAATATATTTCGCGGCTACGTACGTTTTCGTCGGCCCCACGCGTTTTCGAAATTCAATTTCGTTAACAATACAACAACAATGTTTCCAAGTTTTCACTCGTGCTTCATCAAAAAACGTTGTTCGTCGTTGACCGTGAACAGCGACGTTAGCACTACATACATATCAGAGGACAAGAACGTGGATATACCGGAAATTGGTGAACCCAACACATCGAAACACTTTCCGGATTATTATCATCATTCTCACACCCGTGGATCTATACATATCACATATTTTGAAGTGATTTCATTGTGTTGTGTCAACGAGGAACCTGCATATTCTCGTGGTGAGCATCACCATTTTGTCTCACTCTTCGATATATATTCAGTTTGTATAATTTTTGCTATTTTGTTATCCACAAACCACTTTTTAACTAATTCTTCACTGACCTTGGTGGCCTGCTTAAATCTTGGGCTACCAAATACCTTAAACATTACAAATCATATTGCATCTAATTTCTCATTTCCAATTCATCATTTTAAATTACTAAATCTTATTCAATTATGACCTCTAATCGGATTATTTATTCTCGCGACTATTTATTATCCTTAAAACCTCCTGATCTGCAATTCCATAAAACAGACAAACAGAGCATCATTCCGGGTGTCAAAGAGCCTTGAAAACAAACTCCTATTCAATTCGTGACTGTTCCCGAAATTATGAGTACTAATTGTCGCTCCCTGTCCGCCAAAATTAACTGTCTTCAATCACTTGTTTCTTCCATTATATATCGTAATACTGGGATCATATCACTTCGAGAAACATGGCTACATGATCTATGTGATGACAATCTAGTGTATCTAAATGACTTCAAATTATTTAGACAAGATCGGTGTAGTTCCAGGAAGAAACGCTGTGGCGGTGTCGCCATCTTCATTAATTCACACTGGTGTACGTCTAATAATGTATGTTTCAAATTCTCTAGTGACAATATTGACTGCCTCACCGTTAAGTGTCGACCTAAACACTTGTCATAATATAACTACATTTACATCTCGAAGATTTATATTGCTCCTGGATGCAATTCCACAGAATTGTCTTTATTTGTGGATGAATTTACCTCGCTTGCTGCCACCTCCTTCGGAAATTCCTTGTCTATAGTTACTGGAGATTTCAATTCTAGTGATCACAGCGTCCTAATTTCACTTGGACACGATCACATTGTCAACTTCTCGACTCAACTGCATGATTCTCTTGAACTTGTGTTTGCAAATGAGTCCCACTACTGAATTCTGAAAACTGTATCATAAGAATATTGCCCAAAGTATATGGAAAGCAGCACAAAAGGGTCTTCTCATACCTTGGAAAGAAAACACAACACTGATGTTATTCTCATGACAACATACTGAATCTATGGTCCATGTTAAAAGACGCAAACTGGGACTTACTTACTGACCAAGCTCTTGATTACACATTTACCAACATAACACATTATCTTAATTTCTGTCTTGATGTTTGTTGTCGAAAAGAGACAATCTTCCTAAAACTCGATCGCTTCTCCTCTTCTCAACTCAGAAAGCTCCGCCGTGAAAAAGAGACGTTGTTCAAAATGAAAACTAAATCTGGTGTTAAGAGAATGAACACTTTGATTAAGCTTGAATTACAAATATTGAATGCTCTCTATAACCAGAAGTTTCTTTCATGTAAATCTCCATCTAATATGTGGAAGTTATTAAAGGAAATCACAGGTGGTAAGCAAATAATGAATGATATTTCAGTAGATGTCGGCATGCTTAATAACTCCTTCATATGTATCCCTGCAGATGTTATGACTCCCAACTCAAATAGTGTAAATAATGACTGCTTCTCATGCTTTAATATGAATGATGTCCTCAAGTGTCTTCAATCTCTCAAACCTACTCAGTCCCTTGGTCCTGATGGTGTTCCTGCTGTTATCTTTAAGAAGTTAGCTGACATCTTGTGCTCCTCATTAACTGACATTTTCAACGAATCGTTTTCCAAAAGTATTATACTTGACTCATGGAAAAATATCAAGATTGTTCCAGTGCCTAAATCAACAAGTGGATCTAATGTTAAGTTTAGACCCATTGCTATTACCTCACCTACACACACACACACACACACACTAGACTGCTTGCTAAGTAATGACGAGTTATGGGATGAAACACCGTACCAGCTCATGAGATGCATCCGAAGCCTCGTGGAAGATAAGGGAATTGATAAACGACTCGTTTATCAAATCTGTCCACGACGACTGCCTGATAATATCCAACAAGTCCTTGAATTCGGAGACGACGATATTGATATAGATTACTTTGTTGTCATCGCTGATTGCATGTTCTTGAGGTCAACACACAAAACCATCGGTTCCACCAACCAAAGACTGGAAAATCAGGACCGCATATAACATAACATAAGATAAGCTTTATTCCAAATCAGTACTTGTGATACAGAATGGAATTCTCAGCATTTTACTACAATATTGCATCCAGTTTTATACATTAACAATAAATATAGTTCTACATAGATTAAAGTTATCTCAACAACATATTAGTATGTCGGTAGCAAAGCCAAAATTAAAGTGTTTGAAGGTGTTAGAAAAGTAGATACTACTAGCATATTTACTGGCGTAAGCGATAGCAAAATGTTCTGACGAAATTTGCTCTAGAAAAGATGTCCAGGAAACATTAAATATTAACTGTTTCTAAAAGTTATTCAGAAAATTCTACCTTTATTTCTCGTTTGTATGCATACATGGATGATACATTCATACTCTTTGAAATGATTTGACCAGGTATACAATAATTAGTGTCTATTCAATGAATTACTTTCAGTTATCAATTAAAGTATGTGTGTGTGCTTGTCGAGAAGAATCCCAAAAAGCAAAGTCACTGCCTATGTAGATATCCTAATCATCACAAGATGACCAGATGGTGGTATAAAAAAGGAACCTGCAATAAATCAAATCCTTACAAATTAACTCTTGAAGTCAAATCTGATGCACGCTAGCGACTACCTACAGGACACATTTGCCTGGAATTCTAGTGAGAAGCCATGACTATTATGGTCCATCTGGTTAGGAATGAGGAGAAATATTCACCGGCGACTACACTGGCTGGTGCCTGTTGTGCAAAAATCATGAATTAGTAGAAGTTGAAATTCATGTGATGAGTTGGGTCCCAGTGACCGAATGTTAGCTAACGAGCTTGATTTGTTACTGGAAGGTCCTGGAATCAAACGCCAGTAGTGAGTGAGTACTGTGGAACAGTGCTGTTTGCCAATTGTTCTCTGACTGATGTCAATATGTGATAAAACGTTAAACGAATCAAATTCCAACAAATTAAACGTTGAAAAATAAACAAAGTAACTGTACACATTTCCACAGATATTTCCATCTCCGATATAGAAAGAAACTTAGCTAAGACCCTCAAGTAATAGAGTCGGAGAGATGTCTGTTCAGTAGATGCTACTGAAGACAAGCTCAAATCTGTGTACGACAGGTTAATTGCAAAGAGCTACACAGAAAAATTCATCCTGCAACAAAAGATGGTCAGGAGAGTAGAAAATAATTCCTTTATATCTGTTAGCAAGACGCGTGAATATTATAATATTAGATGGTTGTAATTCAAAAGTTGGCGTACACCTTGCTGATGAGCGCCAACTAGCACGAAAACTAGGTTCAAGGCTCCCTGCCGATTGTCTCCAACTATCTAATGACCAAACAAGTTGGGAAGATAGATTCGACAGAGTTTTAATACTGACCGGTGATTAGCAACTCACTTTTTTCCACACACCGATTATGATATTGAAACCAAAAGACCTAGTATACCTAGGCTAGTCGCCTGTTTTCTTGTATCTATCAATTCAACCATTCTTCCTGTGGAGACACTTACATGCTGCGCAGTGATCTAGGAAGTTAGTTTTCCCTTCCCGGAAGGACGCCTACCCGTATGAATAAATAAAGATGTAATGTAAAGACAATCAGTTTAGTGTTATATTGATGCCTATTGTAACTTTCAGATGTTTATTTGGACTGTAATCTACCGGTCTTATTGATCAGATATTATTTAAAAAAACATTATTGCCACTGATAATAAATAATTCGTTAATTACCATGGATACCTGTAACTTTAGAACGCGATGAAGAGCAGCTTATCAGTGAGTGACTTTAATAAGGAAGATGTTTGATCCTAGATTTCATTCGGTAGAGTTATTTTTCACACGCCCTCTCGCGTCACCCTATTTCGCAAACTACCCAGCTTACAATGTGTGATCTGCTTAGTTCTATAAATGGAAGACAAGAGGATCATCATGCTACATCACGTGTCATTCTTGATTGGCATTTATGATTTGTGCAGATCATTGATTGTGATTCAAAATATTTATGATCTGAAATGGAAACTCAAGCGAATTTACTACTCATTACAAGTAAACCCAAGTATTTAACCAGAATGTGAGTGGTTTCAATTGGTTTCGCCTCCGAAAGAGATGATGAAGACAGCCTCAGATGAGTGAAACAACTATTTGAGATGTATGAATCATTTCGACTGAAGTAGAGGGTAGTACTTTTATGGGTGAGGGGCTTCTAATTACTAGATCGCCTATATCGGTTTCACGCATTTTGATACTCTTTAGCAAAATATATCTACAACTCTGGAGAACATCAAAGGCGTTTTGTGACTCCTGATTTCCTTGTTTCAGAAGATTATTATTTCAAGGAATTCACAACCCATTTAGTGAGTTTACGCCCCCTTTGGAAATTGAAAAATACGGAATTCAATTATTCATCTGTTTTACGTCAAAACTGTACTCTTTCTTTTTCTTTGAATGAAAGAAACTTAATCTCAGTTAAAATAATGGGGAATCATGTTTGAAACTAGCGTCATTAGTTCAATGATGGAGTGCTTCCCAACCGTACACGCATGTGATGGTACGAGTTCAATTGTTGACTGCTGATGTACTCCTGCATCTCACGTTCAGCTGTTTAGTCATCAAAAGCAAGTTCGAGAAAAAGGGAAGGTTAAGCATTACCTTTATGTTCCACTCAGAACATAAAAGAATGAAAATAACACTTTTCAGATTTGGTGAACAGATTTTGATGCGTAACTGAAATAGTTGAATAAAAGTCAGACGTATTAGTACAAGTAGCCTAGAGGGTAATGATAACTCACAAAAACAACCAATCACGTTCAAGGTCACCAGGAGAGATGACTAATAGACTCGTGAAGAAACCTAAAACCTCACTTCAAATTGAAGTATGCTCTAAAGATGTTACGTAGTAGGGCAATAAAAGCTTCCTAAATAGACCATCCAGCTCAGAGAACACAACCACATCGAAAAAGTCAGACATTTTAGTGCCGGCTAATAACTGTGGAAATGTGGCTCATACTGGTTTAAGCATTTGAATTCCTGTTCAACTTTGACTGTCGCTGCAACTACTTCAATCTGTCTGATAGGATTATTATGTGGCACATAGCCTGGTACCAGTCAAAGGAATTCTTATCATCATGATGTGGTGACTGTGTTCACATATCTCAATGACTCAATGAGATATACTTGGTAGGTTAATGGTAAGATTGATAACTCTGTATCAGTTGGGAGTGTGACAGCTAAGTTTCATTGCTGGAAAGTAGGGGTGCAAGTACAATAAGAGCAGTAACAACTGCCTAAAAGCTTTCATTAGCTATCTTATTGATAGTGATTAGTGTTCATCAGTGTTGTTGGAGGTCAGGTATCTTCAGCACCTCTGTTTTCATCATGTTCAGAAAAACAGAAGGATGTAGAATTTAGACAAGGGAAACGCCGAATATTAGCGAGGGCAATCTCTGTGGTGACCTAACTGATATCAATCCGTAGTCAAAACTCGAAAAACAAGTCTGCAGAGGGCTTATAATGGAAATAATTTGCAATCAACTGATACACTGACGTAGATAAAACTTACCAATCGAAATAAAACAGAAGTCATATCGAAGAAAGGTAAAATTTTCAGCTCACTAGATGGTTAGAAAACCTCACAAGACAATCATTCTTTTTCAACCTTATCAGGAAAGATGAATTTCTGATAAACTTATGGATACTTCTGAAAGCTCACTTCGCACATTGAAGTATGCGCTAAAGCGATGTTGTCAGAAGGATAGTAAAGGCTGATTCGCATATAAATCATCCATATTAGGGAAAATGACTACATCTCCATCCCATCCTCTTCTCTGCAGTCTTTTTAAGGTGGCTTTACAAGTGCCAGCATTTGCTTCTATTCTCGATTTCGTGTCCGCAAGTTGAGTTTCCACTTTCTTGAACAGCATTGAGATGAAGTCAATTGTGAAACCCTCATTGTCCTAAGTGTATCTTTGTGTTTATGCACACGCTACTATCAATCAACAAAGCATCAAAGGCATAAACGTCCACAGAAAGAGTTCTCTGATCGCACTCCTTTCTCTGATAGCCTAATTACTCACAAAGTATTCTCTTTCTGTGTTGTCTACTCCCATGTTTAGTTTTCATTCATATCACCAATTAGGAAATTTGGTGTGGCCAACTAAAGTCTGGCTCATAACTTCAAGGAATTAAATTAACTTAGGCTGCAAAAAATGTTGTAAGTGATTTCAACCCAAACCTTTAAACACAGCAAAACGATAATTGGAACTTCATCAATTGGATTTACGTTTTCCACTCTTCTATAGTTGCAAGTATGTTTTTATTAAATATTTATCAGTACCCTTCCTATAAGTCTATGAAACACGTTTTATTGTGTGCCAGTTTAGAAAACTTTCGGTTCTGGATAGCTGGAATCCAACATTTGACATATTTCTGATTTTGGGGTCAGTATGGGACTCAACAATCGATTGAGAGGTGATTTGATGATGTTAGGCTATGAAGACAATGGTGAAAATGTTAAAGCGTGCTAATTAAGGAACAGTGCTCAAACTTATGCAGTCATCCAAGGAGAATAGGACGGTTATAATTCAAGGGGAAGACAATCAGCGATATCTAAGAATGTTAATCAGTGATAAATAAATGACTCAGTTTCAGTATAAAATGTCTTACAGAAACGCAGCACATTTCAGGTTGCCACACTCCCCTTGAGCATAGACACGTCGGAGAGAAAACCGTAACACTGTAAAAATGTAAGGAAATAATGTATCTGAGAGATCATACAAACAGTAAGTGTATATATGCTCTATTAAGAACGATGGTTTTGAGACGTATGGCACAAAAAGTCATCAAACATAGATTCTTAGCATCACGAGGACTCCAACCAGCCAGCCAACCAGCCGATCCACACCTTCCTACGTTGCTGAAACTAACAGTCAAAGATTTAATGCACTGATATCAGCTAAGTTTCGTTTTCGCCACCCACCCATAACCCTTTTCAAACCTCAGCCTATGCCAGCGGATAACATTTCGTATCGAGGAAAGCAGTGATTAAGCCATGCGTAACACGGTTTGTCCATATAGTTGCTTCACAACCTCACTGATTCGCCTACCATTCACATCTTACTTAAAAATCTGTCCCACAACTGACGAAGACACGAGTACCCGTCACAAATACTAGTACAACTGAGACAGAGGTCAGAAACTCAACGTCGAATTTTCAAGTTTGCGCTTGGTTTGTGGAAGAGAGAAAATTTAAATATTCCCATTATGACAATTATATAACACGATTTAAGCAAGCAAAAACATATTTTCGGTAAATTCTCATTAGGCTTCATGCAGTTACAATAACAGAGTATCGGTTATAGAAATTAAAACAATGTGGATTAACAGAGTCAAATATAATTGCGGGGAATGTAAATAGAATAACAATAATAATGGCGACCGGGATAATAACTATTCTAATTCGGGGTTGAATGCCATAGGAAGGAGAGGGATTGAATAAATGTTTCCTGAACACAAGGAGAAGGCTGAAAATGTTTTATGGCAGCTGTCTGAGCTACGCTTAGCAATCGAAGGGACTGTAAAAACAGAATTTTTAATCAATCGTATGCTTCGTATCCCCAATAACTGTTGCAATTTAGAACTGATCGACTGTTGGACAAAGCTCGAGAAGCTGATGATGGGCTTGTCGACTGATCGTTCTACCTATATGTCTGTTTCCACAAGAAATAGTTAAATTTATAAATTCACATTGAGGCGGCCAGATTCTGTAGCCTTTCCTTCACCTACAGTGGAATTATGTAATACGTGGTGAGTTTCATACATAGTTTTGAAGGGTAAACAATGTTTCATTAATTCAGTGCCTCTGTCTCGTGTATATATATATATAATATATATATATATATATATATATATATATAAATGTTTTCTCCACAGTTTGCAGATAAGAGAATACGTCATGTTATTCTTATTTCATCATCAAGGGTGTTGTCAGTTGTGAAGATTTTTCTAGCACAAAACATCACGGTACTAGTGGTGAGATTTCGTTTGCATACAGAAGGAACCAACAACTTGAAATGGATGTATTGGCTGACCTATGATTTTCCCTTTGCGGAAAACTGCTCACTTAATACTCCCTTCTTGTTTTCTTACTGACCCAATCATTTTGTTTAGAAAAACTTTGTTCAATGCCTCTCCTTTCATTAGCCTTTAATTCTTATATGGAATAGTTGTCCCGGTGGTAACAGATAACTGCAAATGTCGCCTTTATTTGTACTGCTAACTTTGCTATCAGTATCTTATTATGTTTTATACATAGCTGCATATTTTATTATTATTATTATTATTATATCCTTTAATTCCTAGAGGAGCAAAGGGCTTCAGCTACGCGTCTCCACTGCCTTCTGTTTTCTGCCAACTTTTTCACCCCGCTCCAAGTCTGCCGACATGATTTCATCTCCTCTTCACATGACCTCCTCCAAGTTACCCTTGCACTGACAACCAACTCGCCGTCTCTCTTTCGGGTTCCACTCGAGCAATGGCTTGTCTAGTGATGTCACTTGATGGTTTCCTCAGAGTATGGCCAGCCAATCCATCTCCATTTCTTCCTGCCTATTTGTTTCACAACCGGTTCCTGCTGTGTTGGTTCGCTCCCAGAGATCCCTGTTGCTGGTCTTTTCTGGCCGGCCATCTGATCTTGAGTACCATTGAGCGAAGTCAGCTGTTAATGAAGGTCTGAAGTTTGTTTTAGATGCTCTTTATGACGCGCTGATCAAGTCTCTGATCCGTATAGTGAGTAGCACTGACTTCACATTGGAGTTGAAGATCCGGATCTTATTTTTGATGCTGAGTGCTGTTGACCTCTACACATACTTAAGAGTAATGAAAGCTTGTCTTGCTTTTCCGATTCTTGCTTTGATATTCTCATCAGTTCCGCCTGTAGTTGAAACGATGCTCCTCGGATAGGTAGGTGAAGGAGGTTGTTTCCTTTAGGTTACTCCCATTTATGCTGGCTGATTGTTGTCTGTTGTTGTTGTTGCTGTCGGTGTTGGCCAGGAATCTTCATCACCTCTGTTTTCTCTATATTTACCTGAAGTCACATCTTCCCTGGATGCTTCTTCTGCCAGCTTGTTGCTTTTCACCTAACCGATGAGGTACGAAGGAGGAGAGTTGTGTAGAAACAGGAGGCGGTCAAAGATTTCCTGTCAAGATAATATTAATCAGTTTCTTGCATGATGTTAGACGTCTGTTAACAATAAGATAAACGAGTTGGCTTAGTAGCACTCGACTTACCCTAACGACGGCTTTTATTGCCACCTCAGAATGTATAAATGTCTTTTTATAGTGTCCAAGAAGAGATTACAGCAGGGAGAGCAGCAAGGAAGAAGAAAAGATGATATACTGCAAGAGTTAACAAAAGGATACGAGAGTGTCTTAACTTCCCTACGTACAGAAGATAAGACGAAATGTAGTTTCCAAAAAAAGAGATGTGATGACAATAAGCCTGAACTTCAAAAGGGTACTATGTTTACTTGATTCCAAGTGTGGTGCCACGCTCCACTTTCCCACCATTCAGCAGCTACCTGAATGAGATGCAGACACCCATCCTCCATCTGTTACTCAGCTTACAAAGGCTGTTTCTAATCTGGAACGAGGCAGGACAGCAGGACCTGATGGAATGACTTCAGAGGTGTTTCAGGACGATGGTAGCAAATTGCTGTACGGATTAACTAAGGCATTAGGCAATGTCTAGCAATTAGAGATAGTCCCGTTCGACTCGTGTAAGTCATTGGGATTATCTTAGTATACAGCAAGGGAAACAAGTCTCCCGGTGATAATCATAAGGGGATTAACTTGAATAATATGGTATCCAAAGTTCTCAGCTCGATAATCATGAGTAGACTAAGTGGCTCTCGGGAGAAATAAACGCGAGAAAAGCAGTCAGTCTTTAGACCAGGAAGAGGGTTTATTGATCATATGTCCACCCTTCTAGAGATTCAGGAACATAGGCATACTTACTGGCATCCAGGTAACAGCTAATGGAGAGTTGTCACCTGAAGTCATGATAACCAGTAATGTCAGTCAGAAATGCGGACTGTCCCCATCTCTGCTTAATTTCATCAGAGATATACTAAGAGAGGGATTGACGCCTTACTGACTTTAGCGACTTATGCAGGGGCTGGACTTGTTACCACCAGAGAATAGTCTTGTTGACACGTCGAGTATACGAATGACAACATTGTCCTCTCCGAGGAGCAGGAGCAGTGAAGACTGACAAAATGCAACAGAGTCTTCTGAACGCATTGAGCGGAAATCTCAGTATGTTTGACATGTGATTACCTCTTTTTGTCAAATACATAAGGCGATGCTACAAAACTGGACTACACTGACTTCTGGTTAGCTTGAAGACAGGGAGTGAAGTGGTAGAGTGTGTTGACCACCACTTCACTTATTCAGGAACTGCCATTTGTTCTTATCAATTGACTGATTGCTGACAAAATCTCAGCACGGATACGAATGACTGGCTCGTGTGACATTTGCAAATTTATGTCATATTTGGCTGGTGTAGACGAGTAGTATTTGGCTATGGACTAAAGGTGTGTACTGCAGACGAACAGCACTCACTTCTCTCTGTCCTCCTTTACAGCAGTGAGTAACACACAGCCATCGAATGTGGAAGACATGAAAAAGCTGGCTGGCTAGCTGTCTTTCATCATACGTGTCGTGTGTCTGCATTCTATCTCCCATTTCAGCTGGTATAATAGGCTGAATAATATTGGGATGAATAGGCGTAGAGTGTTAGGTGAGAATGGAAAGTCAATCTCGATGAGGCTATGAAGCTGGCGGTATAGACTGTATTGCTTGAACATCACGTGCTACGCATGCCTAGTCATTGCCTTTTTTGACAAGCAATGTTAAGTGACATAGCATCAGGCTGGAAAAGAGCCAGTGACGATCAAACAAAACTTGGCTTGTATCAGTCAATGAGATTTTCGACAGTTCGTTAAGGCAAGCCAGCCACTTAGGGAGGTGTAGACTGACTAACTGGTTGAAGTCCTCGAGATTCTAAGATACAATGACGGCTGAAGATAATTCGTGGGTGATTTGGCTCAAAATCATCGTTCTCATTCACAGCTTAGATGGATGGATTCACACTTTGTGAGGCGCCATATCTATCAAATCCATATTGTTTTTCCGTATCACTATCCTTATTCCCTCATTATCATGCTTTTGAACCTCTTTTTATTCCTCTTTTGTCTCCCTTTGTGTGGCTTGTACATGGACCGTGGTAAGTTGAAGTGCTACTGCACTTCTGGGCAGAGCTTTAAACTGAAACTCAGTCAGTCAGTCAGTCAGTCAGTCAAACTAACATATCTTCAGAACCCAGGGATTGTAACAGATTCAGAGACTTTAAAAGCGTGTGAAGATTTTCATTCCTGCCAGAACCTGGAGAATAATCAGTCATTCGTCTAGAAGCATAAGGTAGAACAAAATCACTTCGCTATTTTGAAAGTTTTAACATAACATAACATAACATAAGATAAGCTTTATTCCAAATCAGTACTTGTGATACAGAATGGAATTCTCAGCATTTTACTACAGTATATTGCATCCAGTTGGTACATTAACAATAAATATAGTTCTACATAGATTAAAGTTATCTCAACAACATATTAGTATGTCGGTAGCAAAGCCAAAATTAAACAGAGTGTTTGAAGGTGTTAGAAAAGTAGATACTACTAGCATATTTACTGGCGTAAGCGATAGCAAAATGGTCGAGATATACAGAGTGTTGTTTCTTTCAGGTTCCTCCCATTTATGCTGGCTGATTTTTGTCTGTTGTTGATGATGTTGGTGTTGGCCAGGAATCTTCATCACCCCTATGTTAACTTGGAGTCCTCTCATCTCTGGATGCTTGTTCTGCCAACTTGTTGCTTTTCGAATTGAAAACATTTATTTCGCCATGCGAATTTAAAACAAGCAATAAAGGTTAATAAAGCAGGATTTAATGATGGATTCATCAAATTTCGGTAGAACTCGTCGTCAGCTGAATACTCTACATACACGGATATATGCATACTTTTGAAATTGCATAGGGAGATATAAGACTGATAAGTAAATAATCTACATTGAATTAGTCATGCAGAAAGACACGTGCGAATATTTTCCAGGTGATGTTCAAAAAGATAAGGCGAGAGCGAGAGAGTATGAGAGATCGAAACTAAGGTAAATTGCACTACGCTTCAATTACATCACTTAGATAAACAATTAGTCATTAGGGAATATAACGAGAATTCCAAACAGACTAATATCAATAGTAATAGTTATAATAACAATTTTAATAATGTTGATGTGAGTTAAGATAATCTTACGGATGAAGCACAGATTTAAATGAA
This sequence comes from Trichobilharzia regenti, assembly GCA_944472135.2. NCBI lineage: Eukaryota > Metazoa > Platyhelminthes > Trematoda > Strigeidida > Schistosomatidae > Trichobilharzia > Trichobilharzia regenti. The sequence goes on from CALYDD020000456.1 coordinate 55,670, forward strand.
TCAAGAATAAAAATCATGATAATAATAATAACAATAATAGTAAGAAGAAGAGGTAGAATAATAGTAATAACAAGTAGAGAATAATAAGTAAAGCGTATTACCATGGTAGATTCAGAGTGAAGACCATCTCCTTTTGTATACAGAGAGCTGGTTTGTAAATTCGAATTGCACAAGCCTCTGCAATTGCAAGCATCTTCTTGTTTGTTTGTTTGCTGACGATGGTGAATGACTTGACGGCGTCGATATCATGTCCGTAATCTACAAGGGGTTTTGTTATTGAGGATTTTGGGACTTTGCACTCAGCTATTTTCAACCATTTTGGCGAATGCTCCATCGTGCGAGTAGACAATCGCCTTTCTGTACGACCTATGTATTTGCTGCCACAAACACACTCAAATTGATATATGCAGTTTGAAGTGTCGAGGATTGGTGACTGGTCTTTCCCAGATTGTTGAAGCACTCGCTTGGTGGTGTTAAGGATAACAAGTTTTGCAGCATGATAAGTTCTCTTGATGGCTTTGTCGAGTCTTCGTTTCACTTCTCCATGTACGTCATCTCCTTTGAATGGCAAATTGATATAGACAGGTTTCTTTGGAACTGTCTGAATTGTTTTGCAGGGGGTAGTTTCTTTAGAGTATTTATTAATGAACTTCTCAGGATATCCATTCTTACATAAAATATCCTTCAGAGATTTTATTTCATGTTCAATAGTACTGTCAGAACAAATTTTTCGTGCTCTATTGAACAGTGTTCTGACTAAGTTCTTTTTGTGCTGGATTGGAACAAAGCTCTTGAAATGCATGTACTGTCTTGTCCATGAAGACTTTCTAAATATAGATCTTTCGATTGTGCCATTATTCATTTTGGTCAGAAGAACGTCTAGAAATTTAATAGTACCGTTTTCCTAGTGTTCTACTGTGAAATTGAGATTTGGATGGCATGAATTGAATTTTATCAACATGTCTTCCGCTTTTGATCTGCTTTCGCAGACAATAAAAATGTCATCAACATATGTTAGGTATACATCTGTTTCTTGTATATGTTGCTGCAAAGTACAGGTTTCTAGGCGTGATAAGAATAAGTCGGCGAAAAGTGGTCCCAAAGGGCTTCCCATTGCGACACCATCAACTTGACGGAACAGACGCCCGTTGAATTGGAACTGGACATTTTTAGTACATAAAAGTAGTAATTTCCTCAATTCCGATGTTGGTTTGGGTATGTCTTCAGCTTCTTTACATATGAAGTCGATAGTCTCAACGACTAGCACATTTGTAAAAAAGGGAGGTAACATCGAAAGAGACCAAATGTTTATCGGATACATTGAAATCTTTAACTTGATTGACAAACTGAAATGAATCAGAGACTATATGTGTTCCGAAACGTTTCAGCAAGGGCTACAACAGTCCACATAGCCACTGTGCTAATCTGTGGTATGGTGAGTTTATCATAGAGAGTATGGGTCTTAACGGCGCTCCTGGTTTGTGTATTTTTATGCGTCCGTATAGTTTTTGGATTTGTGACCCAATCGGTTTGATATTTCTATATGTGTTTTCATCAATGTATTTATTTTTGAAGAGTTATCGTAGGTGCTGCACAATTTTCCTTTCGGTTGATAACGTTTGGTCTTTTGCATGGTTATCCAATTTGAATTTGGATTCATCAGAGAGAATTTGATGCATTTTTTCGAGATAGTCTATCTTGTTCATTAGCACTACACTTTGTCCTTTATCAGCTTGTAAGATAACAAGATTTTTGTCTTTTCGGAGCTTGTTTAAAGATCTCCAGTGTTCTTTGGTGATATGCGACTTTTGATTGGTTGGCATGACTCGAAATTGATGAGCAATATCAACCATCTTTGCTTTCAACCAGCTTTCGCTGTCACTGGACGTGGCATGTAGACCCATAAGTTGATCATAAAGATTTTCGAATTGGCAGTCGATATCGATTTGCTTTATCTTTTTCATGGGTACACAGAATTTGAAATTTATATATTTTACCTATTTTTGAATTTTATCTATTTGAACATGACCTGTAAAACATTCGAACGTGTCTTTCTGCATGACTAATTCAATGTAGCTTATTTACTTATCAGTCTTATATCTCCCTATGCAATTTCAAAAGTATGCATATATCCGTGTATGTAGAGTATTCAGCTGACGAGTTCTACCGAAATTTGATGAATCCATCATTAAATCCTGCTTTATTAACCTTTATTGCTTGTTGCTTTTCACTTGTATATCTTCCAGTTTGTGGGAAATCAGGCTTATATATCATCGGCGAAGTACAAATCCTCCAAGTCTGCTTTTGTGTGAGTCCATTTTATGCGTGTTTCGTCGTTGGCTGTCCCACTGTCTATTGCATTATCCAATCTACTGCAATCAGGAAAATCATTGGCGACAGTAGGCAGCCAGCCGGCTTGTCTTACTCACTTCTTTACTTCGAAGGATTCCGTATATGTGTATCTGCGTCGGTGGCACAGTGGTGAGGACTTTCGCCGACCATACACATGTTACGAGGTTCGATCCTCTTCTGACGCACACCTGATGTCTATGGTCGGCCTCCCGAATTTCGGCTACCGACATCCATGCTGGAAATTCCATACTTGTATCAAAAATAAGATGTGGAATCAAGCTGTAATCGAAAAATAAAAGAAATCTGTCCGTTTGCCTGATCCGGTTGAGAGAGTCAGTTACTGAGGAAGAACAATGAGGAGCATGTATCGTTGGAATTCCGAATAGCACCGTCTGTAGGTAACCAATGGACAAACGAACTCCATTCATAATTCTATTTCACCTCACCTCGTGGAGTAGGAGAGAGAGAGAAAACACAAGACCAATGTGAACAAGGCTTGTAAGTCATCGACTGTATACTGACTAATCGACATTTTACCACAAGAGTTCGTTTAGTACATACTGCTGAGGAAGCTTGGATCCACACTACCAAGCTCTAACTTATCTATCAAAAAGTACTTGCTGTAGGCGTGATGTGTAGTCACATGATGTCTGCCCTTGTTTTGCCAGTCTGATATATTTTGCTATATATCTGTCTATTTATACTTAGAAAAATGTATAGTGGTCTATTATTGAGTAATTGGGGGTGACATAATTGATATAATTGACCAGAAGTGGCTTTAGAAGTGAAAATTAAGAGTTGTAAATTACACGGTACTCAACGGAAAAAAGATAGAAGTTTGATGATGAGGTTAAAATTGCTATTGAGTGAGAGAGAATAAAGGTGGTAGTTGAGTGTCAATTTAACAAGTGTGAAGAGGGTGTGAAAATGTACACAAAAGGAGCATATGAAACTGATAATAGTGAATTAATTATTAAAACAAAAGCAAACTAAAAGTAAAATTACAAATTAAGAACAAAACAGAAAATCAAAAATTTTTTACAGGGAACGATTAGTGAAGAGGTTAAGACCAAGGTAGAATAAGAGACTGGACAAACCTTTCCTTCATACAATTCATCAATACAACCCTGAATTCTGTATACAGAGAAAGTTTGTCCAGTATCGTATTTTACCTTGGTCTTAACCTCTTCACTAATCGTTCCCTGTAAAAAATTTTTGATTTTCTGTTTTGTTCTTAATTTGTAATTTTACTTTTAGTTTGCTTTTGTTTTAATAATTAATTCACTATTATCAGTTTCATATGCTCCTTTTGTGTACATTTTCACACCCTCTTCACACTTGTTAAATTGACACTCAACTACCACCTTTATTCTCACTACTCAAGAGCAATTTTAACCTCATCATCAAACTTCTATCTTTGTGCAGTTGAGTACCGCGTAATTTACAACTCTTAATTTTCACTTCTAAAGCCACTTATGGTTAATTATATCAATCTGTCTATTTATTGATCGTTATTCCAGCATAACTGACAATAGATCTATCGTGTCTGCCCATTAACTGCCCATTAACCATTAAACTAAGCAAACTACGGATGTACGACCTTGGTCACGTGATATTACAACCAATCAGAATCGAGTATGGGTGGGAGGGGTAAGAAAAACCACCTTATCTGTCGTCTGATTGGTTAATGTGTGTTAGTTGAGTTATTTTCTATATACTCTTGTATTGATTGAACAACAACAGTTAATTCACACACACACTTTCATACTCTGTCGTACTTTTCCACTAACAACACTTTTGTGTGACAGTTAATTTTCCTTGTTCGAAAATACTCGTATCTTCGTGAATGTGAGGGTCTTCTGATTTTCCTCTTTCGCGTCAGGACAAATTAACTACTCAGAAATACCAATCTGTACACGTTACTGTCCGCCTTATATCTGATTAGCGTATATTCACACTCGGTCACACCATGATATCGTCAACGTCCCCATAATATATTGGCGACGAGTTCCTAACAAGACGCTTTCCTTAACTTTGCCATCAAGAAGCGAAACGATTACAATTGAACTATTAGAGGCAAATTAGAGATATAAGAACAAGGATAAAGGGTTTTCTTGTGTCTCCCAATGAATGAAAAACAAAACGATAATGTCGTTTTTACCGATGTCTCACTATATAATGCTTGTAGCTTTATCAATGTATTATTAAAACAGAATTTACAAAATCCACTCAGCTTATGTATAACAACTGAATAATCGTTCCTCAGCATAGGATTACTTTTGCGTTGTCGAATTGGTCCATTGGTAAAGATAACAAAATCAGGTTTAGATTGTTGGATGAGATCAGTGTGTAAAATTATAAAAGCACTGTGTGTGTGTGTGTGTTTACATAGTGAACTTGCTTATCACATTCATGTTGATTTCGTCACTTCAAGGGGAAGGGGAGGGAGGTGTTGTGACCATGTCGGATTCTGTTTTAGTCCATCATTCCTTTTGGGTTCAGACAATTTGGATTCCACTTGATGATATGAAGTGCTTCTGATGATATGTGACATTCTTTGTGATTTGTGAAATGCTTTTTCCTGATGACGATTTCAATATTGTCTAAATCAATTTTGTGGCCTGATTCTATGGAGTGTAGGCGAGCTTTGACTGATGATTTTTCCAGCTTATCTAGTTCAACTGCATTAATTTCGCATTGGTTGAAAAGATGCTCTACGGTGTTCATTTCTTCTGATTTTGATTTCTCTCTAGCGATGTTTGTCCGATGTATATCGCATCACATTCCAAGCAGGCACTTTATTTCATAAACACCATTAGATAGAGAATGTTGAGGGATTCGCTCTTTTATGTGAACACGGTTGCTTCGCAGTGGGCGTGTCTGATGATTGAAGAAACCTCTAATGTCGAGTTTATTGAGTACTCTTCTGATATCGTCCTACGCCTTCACTTTATTTAAAATGACAACTGTTGGGGTCCACATTTTCGAACCTACCTAATGTCAGTGTTGGATTTATTGATAAAGTTCCTTGGGTTGTTGTTTCCCTTGAGAAGAGTTTCAGTATTATTAAATATTTCTTCTTATTTCTCTACTTTCTCATCCGCAAACATCAGAGAGTGTGCTAGTCTAAGAAGACGTGGAACAACTGATACTTTGGCGCTGCTGGTGTGTGATGATCCGAAGTCTAAGTATTTGCTGTAATGGATTTTCTTCCTGAATATGGATATACCAAAATGTCCGTTTACCCTCCTCTTCACTAGACAGCCAGTCTAGAAATGCCAGACTGTTCACCGACGTCTGATTCTGCCTACTTCCTAAATAAACTGGATTCTGGGAGATAGATTGTTTTTATTTTGTCTAAGAATGAACTGTGTAGATCTCGTTTTAGCACAACATATACCCAATGCCCAAATTTTTTCAAACTGTTAAAAGTGAACTTTATCTGGACATATATAAAAGAACAAGGAGTTCAGAAAATATATCTTGTCAACGATTTAATCATTTATTCTCCTGACTTAAACAGTACGACCACTCTTCCACACATACCTGACTGAAGCTGTTGACTTAAGAAGCTAAACAAAGTCAGAACTCTGTATTCAGAGAGGAAGTGAGGGAGAGAGAGAGAGCAACCTGAGGTCATCCCCATCGTGACCAGACTTGGACTAAAGTTGACTTCCTTGTATTCCCCACTGTCTAAACTAATTTGGTCTCAATGTTTTATAATTTACCCTTTTACCATTCTACCATTGGGAATAGAAAGACAGTTTCTGCGAAGAAATCTTTCTTTTCGATGAAGTCTTCGTTAACTAGGCTGTACATTCGTGTATTCATAATCACAAATGGATGGGAAAGTTCCAGAATTATTTCTGGTCAAGGGTCGAATTAACAAAAATTACAATCAGCAATTCAAATGACATAATAAACAGGGTGGTGAGACGGATAAAGCTCAAACAAAGTAGCATCATAATTGCTAGGAAGATTGGCATTGATTGTGCAATCGCGGGTTAGAAATGTAGAAATAACGACAATAGTTAGACAGGATGTTTGGATAAACAAAATCTAGTAGGATCATGACTAATGTGGCGAACAACTGTCTATACAATGAGGGATTAAATATGTAGAAATAATAGAATGACAAATTAAGCAGGAAGTTCGGATATGAAAGTATGGTAGTGTAAATAGGAGGGGAGATTAGGAGAAACTTAAAACAACATGAATAAACAGGAAATTTGTTTAAGGATGTCAAGTCATAATCACTTTTAGAATAATTACCTGTTTATGTTGGCCTCGTCAGCGTTAGACGAGGATTGAATGTGTTTTTTTGCATATATAGCGTTCCTAGTGCCTTGTCTATGCCAAGATGTCTTAATTTTACTCCCTTTGATAAGTTTGATCGAATCTTGTGTATTTTGTTGAAGGAGTATTCGAAAGGCGCCGAGAGGCGACCAGATGTTCTGTCACTGAACTATACAAACACCTTTTCGTTCTCCGTTTTACTAGCCAGGCTGGATAGTGTTGACGAGCGCGTTTTTCAAGTCGGCGAATGGTACGGTTGATGTAGCCAGCTTCGCAAAAGCAAGTGAAACGGTATATGCACGTTGAGGTGGCCCAATGCGACAGCTTGTCTTTCGCGTTCTGGTTGAACAGTCCCTTGCAGAAAAACGTTAGTCGTAGGCTTCCGACGAAGTATGTCTTCCTCAGAGATTAGGAGAGGCGTCAATGTCACCTTTGAATTCTTGATTTTGCAGAGTTTTCTTCTTCGAGACAGAAGAACCTCTATCCACCATTGCACAGTGCCCAAACTTTACAAATATATTATTATACCTTCTCCCTCTAGCGAGTTATGTGTTCCATCTCTGTTCCATGATCACCGTGAACTTACAAGTCGTGAGACTTATGATCAATCGTAAAGGCTGAGGGGGGATTGTACCAGGTAAAGCAAGAATAATACGCGTTTACTTCCTTTATGCGTAAATTCGCTCTCAATTGTTCAATCGAGATCGCCTCAGTGATACCTTTCAACCTGAAACTGTTTTGAACTTCGCTTATTTTAAAGAACATCGATGGATGCTCGGATTTCATGCAGGCCGTCCAGCAGTTGAAGAGCAACGGCACTCCTTAGAAGACATTTGCAACTCTGAGTTGGCTGCCAGCTCGATAATTTCGCATTTCGGCGTCATTTTTTCTAGATTCGATTCCTCTCGATTTTTTTATCGATTTGGAATCCAAGTTTAAGGAAGATTGGTTTCTTTATAATAAAGGTTGTCTTGTATTGACCAATGAATGAATGAAAACTAAAAGGATATTGTCGTTTTTACTGATGTTTCGCTATTTAATGCTGCTTCTGATAGCTTTATCAAAGTGGAATTTTCCCAAGGTCACTGACTACGAGTTAAACCTCTTGAATATTCACACAAATCCATACACTCGCTGTGCAACTCATATCTCTAATGTACTCTTACGAGAAAGAATACATAACTGCAGCCTTCAACTTGATTGAATCTTATCGAACGAGAATCAAACAAATTTAGACGACTGTTCAACACAATACTTGTTACAAGCCATATCTATGAATCCTTTCAAAACTTGTTTAATCAACGAGAATCTCATTTCCATAATGTCACTGAAAGAAGACAATGACAAACATTCTCGGAACTCGAAGTAAGGAAGCCAACAACCAAAGAAAACCTCAGGAAAACATGATATGAAGAATATTGGAGCCATACATAACACATGTCAGACAACAAACATACTGACCGAAAATAACATCTCATTACTTTCTGTAGAAAGGTGTGAATTTCAATATCACTAGAAAGCCATTATCGATCGGTCGAGGAAATAGCACCTCTGATCGAACCTGCTCTATACACAATTCACCAATGAAGAATCACAATCTGTTCGTCAAAAGATATCACACATATTAATCACTCAACGAAACACGCCATCTAATCTCACCAAACAAGAATATGAAGCGTTATGAATTTCGTTATGACGAAAGCCGACAAGGGAAACGTCACTGTGGTAATGAACAGAACGGATTATGATGGAAAGAAGAAGGCGATTGAACACCTCTCTCTGAAGGACCACACCTACTTACTCATTGAAGAGAAGGAGAAGAAATCCCCCGAATTCAGCAAATGAAACTAAGTACCAAACAGACTCATTCAAGAAATGAAACCCAAAATTGGAAATACTCTCTCTCTCTCTCTGGCTTAAAGTGGAACCAAAACCTGATGTAAGTGCCTTCAAGATTCTACGGTCAACCAGAGATACATTAACCCACAGTTCCATTAAGACCAGTCAGTAATAGATTTCACCACCAACTCACTGACATACAACCTCTCTAAATAAGACTGGTCTCTCTTCGATTCTATCAAATGTGACTTTTGTAGCACCTCTCTACTAAGGTCAACTGTACGCTTGCTTATAAAACTGATTCATGTACGCCTGTTATACGCTTACAGAAACTAATTTTTCTTATGCTTGTTCAATATTTGTTTCCCATTGTATTATTCTTCAATATTGCATTTCGTTTCTTATATATAAATACAAAAATATATTTCGCGGCTACGTAGGCTTTCGTCGGCCCCACGCGTTTTCGAAATTCAATTTCGTAAACAATACAACAAAAATGTTTCCAAGTTTCACTCTTTCTTCATCAAAAAACGTTGTTCGTCGTTGACGGTGAACAGCGACGTTAGCACTACATACATATCAGAGGACAAGAACGTGGATATACCGGAAATTGGTAAACCCAACACATCGAAACACTTTCCGGATTATTATCATCATTCTCACACCCGTGGATCGAACCTTGTAACATGTGTATGGTCGGCGAGTGTCCTCACCACTGTGCCACCGACGCAGATACACATATACGGAATCCTTCGAAGTAAAGAAGTGAGTAAGACAAGCCGGCTGGCTGCCTACTGTCGCCAATGATTTTCCTGATTGCAGTAGATTGGATAATGCAATAGACAGTGGGACAGCCAACGACGAAACACGCATAAAATGGACTCACACAAAAGCAGACTTGGAGGATTTGTACTTCGCCGATGATATATAAGCCTGATTTCCCACAAACTGGAAGATATACAAGTGAAAAGCAACAAGCAATAAAGGTTAATAAAGCAGGATTTAATGATGGATTCATCAAATTTCGGTAGAACTCGTCGTCAGCTGAATACTCTACATACACGGATATATGCATACTTTTGAAATTGCATAGGGAGATATAAGACTGATAAGTAAATAAGCTACATTGAATTAGTCATGCAGAAAGACACGTTCGAATGTTTTACAGGTCATGTTCAAATAGATAAAATTCAAAAATAGGTAAAATATATAAATTTCAAATTCTGTGTACCCATGAAAAAGATAAAGCAAATCGATATCGACTGCCAATTCGAAAATCTTTATGAGCATACCAGAGGACAAGAACGTGGATATACTGGAAATCGGTGAACCCAACTCATCGAAACACTTTCCGGATTATTATCATCATTCTCACACCCGTGGATCTATACATATCACATATTTTGAAGTGATTTCATTGTGTTGTGTCAACGAGGAACCTGCATATTCTCGTGGTGAGCATCACCATTTTGTCTCACTCTTCGATATATATTCAGTTTGTATAATTTTTGCTATTTTGTTATCCACAAACCACTTTTTAACTAATTCTTCACTGACCTTGGTGGCCTGCTTAAATCTTGGGCTACCAAATACCTTAAACATTACAAATCATATTGCATCTAATTTCTCATTTCCAATTCATCATTTTAAATTACTAAATCTTATTCAATTATGACCTCTAATCGGATTATTTATTCTCGCGACTATTTATTATCCTTAAAACCTCCTGATCTGCAATTCCATAAAACAGACAAAAAGAGCATCATTCCGGGTGTCAAAGAGCCTTGAAAACAAACTCCTATTCAATTCGTGACTGTTCCCGAAATTATGAGTACTAATTGTCGCTCCCTGTCCGTCAAAATTAACTGTCTTCAATCACTTGTTTCTTCCATTATATATCGTAATACTGGGATCATATCACTTCGAGAAACATGGCTACATGATCTATGTGATGACAATCTAGTGTATCTAAATGACTTCAAATTATTTAGACAAGATCGGTGTAGTTCCAGGAAGAAACGCTGTGGCGGTGTCGCCATCTTCATTAATTCACACTGGTGTACGTCTAATAATGTATGTTTCAAATTCTCTAGTGACAATATTGACTGCCTCACCGTTAAGTGTCGACCTAAACACTTGTCATAATATAACTACATTTACATCTCGAAGATTTATATTGCTCCTGGATGCAATTCCACAGAATTGTCATTATTTGTGGATGAATTTACCTCGCTTGCTGCCACCTCCTTCGGAAATTCCTTGTCTATAGTTACTGGAGATTTCAATTCTAGTGATCACAGCGTCCTAATTTCACTTGGACACGATCACATTGTCAACTTCTCGACTCAACTGCATGATTCTCTTGAACTTGTTTTTGCAAATGAGTCCCACTACTGAATTCTGAAAACTGTATCATAAGAATATTGCCCAAAGTATATGGAAAGCAGCACAAAAGGGTCTTCTCATACCTTGGAAAGAAAACACAACACTGATGTTATTCTCATGACAACATACATAATCTATGGTCCATGTTAAAAGACGCAAACTGGGACTTACTTACTGACCAAGCTCTTGATTACACATTTACCAACATAACACATTATCTTAATTTCTGTCTTGATGTTTGTTGTCGAAAAGAGACAATCTTCCTAAAACTCGATCGCTTCTCCTCTTCTCAACTCAGAAAGCTCCGCCGTGAAAAAGAGACGTTGTTCAAAATGAAAACTAAATCTGGTGTTAAGAGAATGAACACTTTGATTAAGCTTGAATTACAAATATTGAATGCTCTCTATAACCAGAAGTTTCTTTCATGTAAATCTCCATCTAATATGTGGAAGTTATTAAAGGAAATCACAGGTGGTAAGCAAATAATGAATGATATTTCAGTAGATGTCGGCATGCTTAATAACTCCTTCATATGTATCCCTGCAGATGTTATGACTCCCAACTCAAATAGTGTAAATAATGACTGCTTCTCATGCTTTAATATGAATGATGTCCTCAAGTGTCTTCAATTTCTCAAACCTACTCAGTCCCTTGGTCCTGATGGTGTTCCTGCTGTTATCTTTAAGAAGTTAGCTGACATCTTGTGCTCCTCATTAACTGACATTTTCAACGAATCGTTTTCCAAAAGTATTATACTTGACTCATGGAAAAATATCAAGATTGTTCCAGTGCCTAAATCAACAAGTGGATCTAATGTTAAGTTTAGACCCATTGCTATTACCTCACCTAGACACACACACACACACACTAGACTGCTTGCTAAGTGATGACTAGTTATGGGATGAAACACCGTACCAGCTCATGAGATGCATCCGAAGCCTCGTGGAAGATAAGGGAATTGATAAACGACTCGTTTATCAAATCTGTCCACGACGACTGCCTGATAATATCCAACAAGTCCTTGAATTCGGAGACGACGATATTGATATAGATTACTTTGTTGTCATCGCTGATTGCATGTTCTTGAGGTCAACACCCGAAACCATCGGTTCCACCAACCAAAGACTGGAAAATCAGGACCGCGCCTCTCATTGTTCGCCATTGCGACTGTGTCTGCGTAACCCCATCTCGAAGTGACCATATATGGTCCTTCCCACTTTGGAAACTGTTTGCCTGACCCTGTCGAACATTCGTCCATACTTCGGCTCACACTTTCATATGCTGCTTTCACCCGACCTCCCAGCAGCGTCCCAAGTAGCAGCTCCATCGCTGACAGATCTTGAACGCCACTCAACTGCGCAGAAGCCTTGAAGTCCTGCCCGAAGCTCCATATGTCTCCATCAAAAACTGCAGGGTATAGGCTTTTCATTTGTCGGTAGGCAGCGACACCAAATGTAACAACAGAAGACAAGGGCCAGGCAACAGATCGTTTTATTATGAAAATCAACACGTATTTATACATCTTTCAACTACATTATTATAGACAAGCGCAGTCATCTGATTGGTTGTTTAGGTAGACAAACGCAGGCTTCTGATTGGTTGTTGACTCAGGCTTGTTCATATTTTCTCACGACCCATATTAGTGACCTAGACCTTAACGTAGATTAGTGCCAACCAATCGGCTAGCAGCCTGCTCTCACGACACTGGAATCAAACGCCAGTAGTGAGTGAGTACTGTGGAACAGTGCTGTTTGCCAATTGTTCTCTGACTGATGTCAATATGTGATAAAACGTTAAACGAATCAAATTCCAACAAATTAAACGTTGAAAAATAAACAAAGTAACTGTACACATTTCCACAGATATTTCCATCTCCGATATAGAAAGAAACTTAGCTAAGACCCTCAAGTAATAGAGTCGGAGAGATGTCTGTTCAGTAGATGCTACTGAAGACAAGCTGAAATCTGTGTACGACAGGTTAATTGCAAAGAGCTACACAGAAAAATTCATCCTGCAACAAAAGATGGTCAGGAGAGTAGAAAATAATTCCTTTATATCTGTTAGCAAGACGCGTGAATATTATAATATTAGATGGTTGTAATTCAAAAGTTGGCGTACACCTTGCTGATGAGCGCCAACTAGCACGAAAACTAGGTTCAAGGCTCCCTGCCGATTGTCTCCAACTATCTAATGACCAAACAAGTTGGGAAGATAGATTCGACAGAGTTTTAATACTGACCGGTGATTAGCAACTCACTTTTTTCCACACACCGATTATGATATTGAAACCAAAAGACCTAGTATACCTAGGCTAGTCGCCTGTTTTCTTGTATCTATCAATTCAACCATTCTTCCTGTGGAGACACTTACATGCTGCGCAGTGATCTAGGAAGTTAGTTTTCCCTTCCCGGAAGGACGCCTACCCGTATGAATAAATAAAGATGTAATGTAAAGACAATCAGTTTAGTGTTATATTGATGCCTATTGTAACTTTCAGATGTTTATTTGGACTGTAATCTACCGGTCTTATTGATCAGATATTATTTAAAAAAACATTATTGCCACTGATAATAAATAATTCGTTAATTACCATGGATACCTGTAACTTTAGAACGCGATGAAGAGCAGCTTATCAGTGAGTGACTTTAATAAGGAAGATGTTTGATCCTAGATTTCATTCGGTAGAGTTATTTTTCACACGCCCTCTCGCGTCACCCTATTTCGCAAACTACCCAGCTTACAATGTGTGATCTGCTTAGTTCTATAAATGGAAGACAAGAGGATCATCATGCTACATCACGTGTCATTCTTGATTGGCATTTATGATTTGTGCAGATCATTGATTGTGATTCAAAATATTTATGATCTGAAATGGAAACTCAAGCGAATTTACTACTCATTACAAGTAAACCCAAGTATTTAACCAGAATGTGAGTGGTTTCAATTGGTTTCGCCTCCGAAAGAGATGATGAAGACAGCCTCAGATGAGTGAAACAACTATTTGAGATGTATGAATCATTTCGACTGAAGTAGAGGGTAGTACTTTTATGGGTGAGGGGCTTCTAATTACTAGATCGCCTATATCGGTTTCACGCATTTTGATACTCTTTAGCAAAATATATCTACAACTCTGGAGAACATCAAAGGCGTTTTGTGACTCCTGATTTCCTTGTTTCAGAAGATTATTATTTCAAGGAATTCACAACCCATTTAGTGAGTTTACGCCCCCTTTGGAAATTGAAAAATACGGAATTCAATTATTCATCTGTTTTACGTCAAAACTGTACTCTTTCTTTTTCTTTGAATGAAAGAAACTTAATCTCAGTTAAAATAATGGGGAATCATGTTTGAAACTAGCGTCATTAGTTCAATGATGGAGTGCTTCCCAACCGTACACGCATGTGATGGTACGAGTTCAATTGTTGACTGCTGATGTACTCCTGCATCTCACGTTCAGCTGTTTAGTCATCAAAAGCAAGTTCGAGAAAAAGGGAAGGTTAAGCATTACCTTTATGTTCCACTCAGAACATAAAAGAATGAAAATAACACTTTTCAGATTTGGTGAACAGATTTTGATGCGTAACTGAAATAGTTGAATAAAAGTCAGACGTATTAGTACAAGTAGCCTAGAGGGTAATGATAACTCACAAAAACAACCAATCACGTTCAAGGTCACCAGGAGAGATGACTAATAGACTCGTGAAGAAACCTAAAACCTCACTTCAAATTGAAGTATGCTCTAAAGATGTTACGTAGTAGGGCAATAAAAGCTTCCTAAATAGACCATCCAGCTCAGAGAACACAACCACATCGAAAAAGTCAGACATTTTAGTGCCGGCTAATAACTGTGGAAATGTGGCTCATACTGGTTTAAGCATTTGAATTCCTGTTCAACTTTGACTGTCGCTGCAACTACTTCAATCTGTCTGATAGGATTATTATGTGGCACATAGCCTGGTACCAGTCAAAGGAATTCTTATCATCATGATGTGGTGACTGTGTTCACATATCTCAATGACTCAATGAGATATACTTGGTAGGTTAATGGTAAGATTGATAACTCTGTATCAGTTGGGAGTGTGACAGCTAAGTTTCATTGCTGGAAAGTAGGGGTGCAAGTACAATAAGAGCAGTAACAACTGCCTAAAAGCTTTCATTAGCTATCTTATTGATAGTGATTAGTGTTCATCAGTGTTGTTGGAGGTCAGGTATCTTCAGCACCTCTGTTTTCATCATGTTCAGAAAAACAGAAGGATGTAGAATTTAGACAAGGGAAACGCCGAATATTAGCGAGGGCAATCTCTGTGGTGACCTAACTGATATCAATCCGTAGTCAAAACTCGAAAAACAAGTCTGCAGAGGGCTTATAATGGAAATAATTTGCAATCAACTGATACACTGACGTAGATAAAACTTACCAATCGAAATAAAACAGAAGTCATATCGAAGAAAGGTAAAATTTTCAGCTCACTAGATGGTTAGAAAACCTCACAAGACAATCATTCTTTTTCAACCTTATCAGGAAAGATGAATTTCTGATAAACTTATGGATACTTCTGAAAGCTCACTTCGCACATTGAAGTATGCGCTAAAGCGATGTTGTCAGAAGGATAGTAAAGGCTGATTCGCATATAAATCATCCATATTAGGGAAAATGACTACATCTCCATCCCATCCTCTTCTCTGCAGTCTTTTTAAGGTGGCTTTACAAGTGCCAGCATTTGCTTCTATTCTCGATTTCGTGTCCGCAAGTTGAGTTTCCACTTTCTTGAACAGCATTGAGATGAAGTCAATTGTGAAACCCTCATTGTCCTAAGTGTATCTTTGTGTTTATGCACACGCTACTATCAATCAACAAAGCATCAAAGGCATAAACGTCCACAGAAAGAGTTCTCTGATCGCACTCCTTTCTCTGATAGCCTAATTACTCACAAAGTATTCTCTTTCTGTGTTGTCTACTCCCATGTTTAGTTTTCATTCATATCACCAATTAGGAAATTTGGTGTGGCCAACTAAAGTCTGGCTCATAACTTCAAGGAATTAAATTAACTTAGGCTGCAAAAAATGTTGTAAGTGATTTCAACCCAAACCTTTAAACACAGCAAAACGATAATTGGAACTTCATCAATTGGATTTACGTTTTCCACTCTTCTATAGTTGCAAGTATGTTTTTATTAAATATTTATCAGTACCCTTCCTATAAGTCTATGAAACACGTTTTATTGTGTGCCAGTTTAGAAAACTTTCGGTTCTGGATAGCTGGAATCCAACATTTGACATATTTCTGATTTTGGGGTCAGTATGGGACTCAACAATCGATTGAGAGGTGATTTGATGATGTTAGGCTATGAAGACAATGGTGAAAATGTTAAAACGTGCTAATTAAGGAACAGTGCTCAAACTTATGCAGTCATCCAAGGAGAATAGGACGGTTATAATTCAAGGGGAAGACAATCAGCGATATCTAAGAATGTTAATCAGTGATAAATAAATGACTCAGTTTCAGTATAAAATGTCTTACAGAAACGCAGCACATTTCAGGTTGCCACACTCCCCTTGAGCATAGACACGTCGGAGAGAAAACCGTAACACTGTAAAAATGTAAGGAAATAATGTATCTGAGAGATCATACAAACAGTAAGTGTATATATGCTCTATTAAGAACGATGGTTTTGAGACGTATGGCACAAAAAGTCATCAAACATAGATTCTTAGCATCACGAGGACTCCAACCAGCCAGCCAACCAGCCGATCCACACCTTCCTACGTTGCTGAAACTAACAGTCAAAGATTTAATGCACTGATATCAGCTAAGTTTCGTTTTCGCCACCCACCCATAACCCTTTTCAAACCTCAGCCTATGCCAGCGGATAACATTTCGTATCGAGGAAAGCAGTGATTAAGCCATGCGTAACACGGTTTGTCCATATAGTTGCTTCACAACCTCACTGATTCGCCTACCATTCACATCTTACTTAAAAATCTGTCCCACAACTGACGAAGACACGAGTACCCGTCACAAATACTAGTACAACTGAGACAGAGGTCAGAAACTCAACGTCGAATTTTCAAGTTTGCGCTTGGTTTGTGGAAGAGAGAAAATTTAAATATTCCCATTATGACAATTATATAACACGATTTAAGCAAGCAAAAACATATTTTCGGTAAATTCTCATTAGGCTTCATGCAGTTACAATAACAGAGTATCGGTTATAGAAATTAAAACAATGTGGATTAACAGAGTCAAATATAATTGCGGGGAATGTAAATAGAATAACAATAATAATGGCGACCGGGATAATAACTATTCTAATTCGGGGTTGAATGCCATAGGAAGGAGAGGGATTGAATAAATGTTTCCTGAACACAAGGAGAAGGCTGAAAATGTTTTATGGCAGCTGTCTGAGCTACGCTTAGCAATCGAAGGGACTGTAAAAACAGAATTTTTATCAATCTTATGCTTCGTATCCCCAATAACTGTTGCAATTTAGAACTGATCGACTGTTGGACAAAGCTCGAGAAGCTGATGATGGGCTTGTCGACTGATCGTTCTACCTATATGTCTGTTTCCACAAGAAATAGTTAAATTTATAAATTCACATTGAGGCGGCCAGATTCTGTAGCCTTTCCTTCACCTACAGTGGAATTATGTAATACGTGGTGAGTTTCATACATAGTTTTGAAGGGTAAACAATGTTTCATTAATTCAGTGCCTCTGTCTCGTATATATATATATATATAAATGTTTTCTCCACAGTTTGCAGATAAGAGAATACGTCATGTTATTCTTATTTCATCGTCAAGGGTGTTGTCAGTTGTGCAGATTTTTCTAGCACAAAACATCACGGTACTAGTGGTGAGATTTCGTTTGCATGCAGAAGGAACCAACAACTTGAAATGGATGTATTGGCTGACCTATGATTTTCCCTTTGCGGAAAACTGCTCGCTTAATACTCCCTTCTTGTTTTCTTGCTGACCCAATCATTTTGTTTAGAAAAACTTTGTTCAATGCCTCTCCTTTCATTAGCCTTTAATTCTTATATGGAATAGTTGTCCCGGTGGTAACAGATAACTTCAAATGTCGCCTTTATTTGTACTGCTAACTTTGCTATCAGTATCTTATTATGTTTTATACATAGCTGCATATTTTATTATTATTATTATTATTGTATCCTTTAGTTCCTAGAGGAACATAGGGCTTCAGCTGCGCACCTCCATTGACTTCGGTTTTCTGACAACTTTTTCACCCTGCTCCAGGTCTGTCCACATGCTTTCATCTCCTCCTCACATGACCTCCTCCAAGTCACCCTTGCACTGACGACCAACTCGCCGCCTCCCTTTCGGGTTCCACTCGAGCAATGGCTTGTCTAGTGATGTCACTTGATGGTTTCCTCAGAGTATGGCCAGCCAATCCATCTCCATTTCTTCCTGCCTATTTGTTTCACAATCGGTTCCTGCTGTGTTGGTTCGCTCCCAGAGATCCCTGTTGCTGGTCTTTTCTGGCCGGCCATCTGATCTTGAGTATTGAGCGGAGACAGTTGTTAATGAAGGTTTGAAGTTTGTTTTAGATGCTCTTTATGACGCGCTGATCAAGTCTCTGATCCGTATAGTGAGTAGCACTGACTTCACATTGGAGTTGAAAATCCGGATCTTATTTTTGATGCTGATTGCTGTTGACCTCCACACAGATTTGAGAGTAATGAAAGCTTGTCTTGCTTTTCCGATTCTGACTTTGATGTCCTCGTCAGTTCCGCCTGTAGTTGAGACGATGCTTCCCAGGTAGGTGAAGGAGGTTGTTTCTTTCAGGTTCTTCCCATTTATGCTGGCTGATTGTTGTCTGTTGTTGTTGTTGCTGTTGATGTTGGCTAGGAATCTTCATTATCTCTGTTTTATCCATGTTCACGTGAAGTCCTATCTTTGATGCTTCTTCTGCCAACTTGTTACTTTTCACTTGCATATCTTCCAGTTTATCGGAAATCAGACATAAATCATCATCGGCGAAATCCAGATCCTCCAAGTCTTTTGTGTCAGTCCATTTTATGCCTGTTCCCTCGTTGGTTGCCGTTGTCTGTCACATTATTTTACTCTTTGTTTCACAATTTATTATTGCTATTATTATTATTATTATTATTTTACTTACATCCTCTAGATATGATGACTCCACCACAATATGATGATATCCTTCACAAATTATATTTGATTCTACTGATTCGAATTGTCTAACTGATATTTGTTTTATGCGACTATGTGAAGTATGATTAAAATTTGCCTATACGCCATCTACCAAATAATTAAATCTGATAAGTAGGAAAGCTTCAACTTGGGGCTAGGAACTCAAGGGTTATGAAAATATTAGGAAAAAGTGATATATAATATTTACGAATACAAAAAAAAAAATAAATAGTATATGGGGTGACTTTTTATAAAATGGGAATGAAAAATTGCTCATAGAAGAAAAATCAAAAGATGATGACGAGGATTTTAAAAAAGAGGACTACTAAATAAGCATTACACGTAATAAAGAAGGAAACAACCTCGGATATTAGTTGATAGATGGTAAGACCTGGATGGGGAATAATCATGCGTTGGGTACGATTTCGAGTGTGATACAGAAATCATTAGATGATGAAGGGGAAATAAAAGCTTATGAACAGATGTGGAACTAATACTATTATTATTATTATTATTATCATTGTTTCCTTGGATTTACAGTGGAACATAGGACCATAGCAACACATCTCCGCTTAGTCCTAATATCTGTGGTCCTTTGCAAACTGGCCCAGCGACTGACCAATAGTATGTTATCTCCTACTCATACGACATTTTCCATGTCACTCTAGGGTCATGCCCAACTCTTCATTACACATTTCAGCCTGAAACGCGACGACACTCAAATGTGTTCTTAAAGCGTGTCTGATGTATCCTTATTTTATTAGAAATATTGTTTTTATTATAGCTTGATTCTATCTACACTGTATTTTCGGTACAAGTATGGAATTTTCAGCATGTGGTATCGGTGGTCCAAATTTAGCAGGCCAACCATTTATAGTAGGTGTGTGTCGGCAGGGGATCGAACCCCGGGCCATTTGCTTGGTCGCCGAGAATCCTAACCGCTGTGCCGCCGACGCGTGAAAGGTTCTTGATAAGTTTGTTTCAAAAGTGTCTCGATACTTATTCTTTTTGGCCAGCCATCTGATCTTCAGTAGAGAACCAGCGAAGGCAATTGTTGTTAAAAGTCTGAAGCTGGCCCTTTGAAATGCTTCTCATGATGTGCCAAGTTTCCTGTTTCATATATAAAAGAACTGACTGACCAAAATCTAAATTTCCACGTCCATCCTGTGGCGGAGTGCGCTGTGGACAGATTTCCATTCTATTCCCTGTTCGATGATGGGGAAAAAACAGTTACAGTTTGATTCGCACATGATTCCTCTGAGTCCGTCTTCAGTGTTTTAGGTTAACTTCGTCTGGTCTTACCGCCTCTTGTTGAAGGGCTGTTGTCCACTGGTAGACGGTTGTCTGCACTCTGGTGATTGTGTCTCTGGAAGCGTTGCAATCGATGAATGATTCATGAGTCCTTCGAAGTGGTCAGCCTATTGTTTTATCTGCCTCTCCTCCTTGGTAATTAGGCTCCCTTAAAAACATATTTTCTGGGTTTCATTTCTGTTTACCTCTTTCCGCATAGTGACCTGGCTATCTGATATAATCCTCTGAGTTCTCTTTTACGTGAAGTATGTTCTGCTTCAGTAGCCGCAGAAGTGTCTTATATCTTTCCTGACACTCTTCTTCATTTCTTTGTTCAGCACTATGTGTTTTGAACTCAGCCTGTCAATCTATGTATTGGTTCGTCTTCTCTTTCACCATTAATCTCTCCTGTATTACCTCCCAGATTTCCTTAGAGAGTCATTCTTTGTTTTGTCTCTTCTTTCTTCCTAAAATAGCTGTACACATTTCTCTGACTTCAAAGAACTAAGTGAAAACAGATGCGAATAATGCTATTAATAGAAAAAAAAAATTTCTTTTTCTAGAGATAATCATAAAAATATCCATCTTACAAAATCAAATATTTTGTAAAAATTGTAATGTAACCATTATTCCACTGAGGTTTTGTTTTCTGACAGAAGGTACATTGATACATTTAATAATAATAATAATAATAATAATTATATTCTGTCTTGTTCTAAACTGATGAATACCTTT
Organism: Trichobilharzia regenti; assembly: GCA_944472135.2. Classification (NCBI taxonomy): domain Eukaryota; kingdom Metazoa; phylum Platyhelminthes; class Trematoda; order Strigeidida; family Schistosomatidae; genus Trichobilharzia; species Trichobilharzia regenti. The sequence goes on from CALYDD020000456.1 coordinate 76,739, forward strand.
TTGAATTTACTACTGAACAGTCTTCCTCCATTCATCATGCATCATTTGATGCTGAGAAAATCATAAATAAAAACTTTTGACACTTGACAGTCATATAAGACTTTCATCATTCTATAAATAAAGTAGATGAAGTGAATAGAGGCGTTAGAGGAATAAGACTTCGGCTTACTTATCACCTACAATGATAAACCTGGACTAGATTATGCGGTACACACCATGAGTCATGAAGCACGATGATATGAATATTTTGAGTTGATAAGATGATTCTGAAAAGAAGTGGATTACGCGTAGATGATTTATGTCTAATCTACAGGCGAAAATAAACAAAAAAGTTGGCAAAAGAGTGTAGCAGACAGCGAATACAGGATTTCAACTGAACATAAAAAAAGCCAAAAGTGATGAAGATAAATAACCACAGCCATCCAACAAAAAGAAACGCCAATCACTATAGGCGGAAGTAACTTGAAATAGGCCAATTCTTTAGTTTATGTAGAAGGAATTAGTTTCAACTACAGGCATAGGAAAAAGCAAAACAGGCCTTTATCACTCTGAAATCAGTTTGGAAATCTGCTGAACTCTGTCTCAGAATGAAGAACGAAATCTGGATTTTCAATATGAATGTTAAGTCATTCGGTTCTGCTTATATGGATTAGAAACTTGACGCGCATCACCTAATGCATTTCCAGAAGGCTACTAGTTATTCATCAAAATTTGCCTTTGCTCCAAATTGAAAATCAAATGGCTGGTGAGAAAGAATTAGTAACGGGAAAACCTGAGAACGAATCGACTAAGAACCATTTGATTGAAACCTATGCCGAAGGAAATAGAGATGGATGCCTTGGAAACACGCTGAAGAGACTGTCGGGCAACATAGTACGCCAACCAGGTCATCATTCAAGTGGAACTTGAATAGGGAGTGAATGACGAGTTGGGCATTGGTCCTAGAGTAAACTGGAGGGGATGATTTGAGTGTAGGAAAAATGTAGAGAATGGCGCAGAGTGGAGATGTGCCCCGGTTGAAACACCATATTCCATTCACAACTCTACGGGACAACAACAAAATAATAATAATAATAATACACCAACAGTCACTGACTTTTGGTTACTGAAATTCCGAGGACTCCTACCAGCCACGCAGTCTACACCTCCATACACTGTTGGCTGAAGAAAACAGTAGCAAGCGTGACAAATTCATATTTCAAAATTTTAAGGGATAAAAACAGTAATAATAATAATAATAATAGCAGCAATAATAGTAACCATCTTACCCAAATATTTTGTAAAAACTTGAATGCAGCCATAGTTTCAATTCAAAAGTATTATTTTCTTATTGTGTTGATTTTAGTGAATACTTCTTGAATCAGTTTACTACACAGACATCCTTCACACATTACACATCATTTGATGATGACAATATTACACGTAAAAAGCCATTCGACATTAGAAAGTCAGTAAATGGAATTTTCATCATTCTGTAAATAAAAGAGATGAAAACAGTATGCACAAAACATGATAATATCTGATTCATTTCAGATAGGAAATATATTCACTTGTAAAACGAAATGATGTAATGTAGGAACAAGTGGGACAGAAAAATTGTCAAAACTGTCGTGAAATTAAGTAATGAATGAAATTAGTTTCAGGCGAACACGATAAGTCATGTAAACAGAAGGCAAAAAAAAAATGTAAAAATGGAGAAAGTACAGCCTCTATGTAGCATACACAAGCTTCAGTGAGCAGTGAAGTTACATTGTCACTATTATGCCCTTAGGTTTTGAGTTGGAAACAGAGCTTTAGCAAGGGCGCATCACTATCTCATCATGTTTTCTGCAGCGATCTTTAGCTGAGGTTTGATCTCTATCATGCCACTCAACGGTGTTGTCAGAGTGTGTACAATCCATCCCCATTTCACTTCAGTATACGTTTTGGACAGTGGGTTCTTCACAGTTCCATTCCCAGAATTTATTGTTGTTAACCCCTTCTCACCGGCCACCTGATCTGTAGTATGAAGGCAGAGAAGACAGTTGTTGATACAAGTCCTCAGTAATCTGTTGGAAATTCTTACTGAGATGTGAACGCTTAGTCTGTAAACCATATACAAAGACTAAATTCCTTCAAATTTCTCCCGTTGATGATGATTGACGCTTATTGTTATCGATTCTTGAGGTATCCTCATCCCCTTTGTCTTCTATGAGTTTAATTAAAGTCCTACCTTCGCTGACAGTTACTCTTCTGTCAACTTGTTATTGGTTTTCGCCAGTAGATCTTGGAGTTTGTATGACATTAGACATAAATCATCTATCCGACGTCCAAATCTTCAGAGTGTAAACAAAAGTAGAAGCATAGTGAGTGTTTCTTTTAGGAGTATACTGTTAGGCTTCATAAAAGATAGGACAAGAAACAAATCATGATCTAGGGTTCAGTAAATACTAAATTCAGCTTCCTCGATAAAGATACCCTTAGAATAGAATCAAAA
>CALYDD020000457.1:0-44738 GCA_944472135.2 Trichobilharzia regenti
GTACTTTTCGACTAACGTCCAATGGCAATCAATATCTTCTGGTCATGACATAACATGCCACACGATGGCTAGACGCAGTCGCGATCCCTGATCAACGCACAAAAACGGTCACAGAAGCAGTGGTTCTACATATCGTTGCAAATCACGGTGTGCCAAAAGCAATATTGACAGACCAAGGTCCTTGGTTTGAAGGCGAAGAGTTTGAAGGTCGGTTGCAACAGTTAGGTATCATGAAAATTAGAACAACGCCATATCACCCACAAACGAACGGGCTGACCGAGAGAAATAACCACACCCTGAAAGAGTGGCTGGCCACAAAGGGTGTTAGCTGGGAGGAAACCACGGATACCGATACTTAACAAGACCTGGCCCCTCCATCAGCATTGGAGTATGACGAGATGGCGGACGGAGAGGAGAAAAGCCATCAACAACGTAAAACGAAAACAGAAAGTGGACACTGTGAAAACCGAACTGAGGCGAAAGGGGAAGTACCCCGGATTCGAGATCAGAGATCAAGTCAAATGTAGAGATAGGCGAAACACCGGCGGATACGCACCAGGGTCGCGAAAACTGCTACCGAAGCGGGAAGGACCATACACGGTCACTGAGAGACGGGTCAAGTATATACCACCGAAAATGCAAACACAGAGAAGCGGGTGAACATCAGCGAGCTCCAGAAATGGATAGAGCGAGACAAGCCAACGATGACGCCAGCACCAAGAAGATCAAGCCGACTTCAGTCCAAACTATTTGACGGGGGGACGAGTGTGGAGAGAGCAGGCTGCTAGCCAAATTGGCAGACAGTAATTTACGTCAAATTTTACGTCCCCAATATTGGTCGTGAGAAAATATGAACAAAGACTTATTCAACAACCAACCAAACCAGACTTTGCATAGGCGGATACAGTTAGCATATAGATGATGTGATATTCAAGAAACAGCCACTAAGAGATGAAAGATTAACTTTCAGTGAGAAACAACCAATTAGAAGACTGTATTTGTTTGCTTAAATAATCTATAATAATGTACGTGAAAATATATAAATACGTGTTGATTACCTTAATAAACGATCTGTTGCCTGGTCCTTGTCTTCTGGTGTTACACAACGACTAAAGACAATAAACATTTTTTGCATACAAAACTAACAATCAAAGATTTACTTTTTTTCAAATAAATATTTCAAAGCTATGCCTGCTTCTTGAATATTATGTTATTGTACTAAACGACACGATAATATCTGACAATCAGGATCTGATGCAGCGACACCACAACAACCTCCTGCATCAGTTGATGATCGTACACCAGCATCACTTATCTGTTGTGTTTGTGATTGAATTGTCTCTGTTAGACTGTTCATTTCATTAACATACATATCGTATGGTTCATCATTTTGTTGACAACCTTCTATTTTGCTTTCAATAGCACGTAGTTGATCGCAAAGCATTTTACGTGAATCCATTAAATTAGTTAAGTGATATTCATTAGAATAAAGGCTTTTTGTATTTCCCAAAACGATATTGTTTTTACTGACGTTTCGCTATTTAATGCTAATAGCTTTCTCAAAGTATTATAAACCGGAATTTACAAAATCTCAGCATATATATATATATATATATATATAATAATGAAGATCACATTACTTGACAACTAAAAATGACCCCAGACTAACGAACGATGATCAAGTTAGTAAACCTTGTTTTGCTATTATAACAGATGTACTATTACCTTTGATATTTGGTTTAGTGATCTTCATTATTATTTCGACTTTCAATATGTCCTTTTAAGTTGACCTAACTTGTCTATTTTCTCACCCCTTAACTCTTTGTTATATATATATATGCTGAGATTTTGTAAATTCCGGTTTAATAATACTTTGAGAAAGCTATTAGCATTAAATAGCGAAACGTCAGTGAAAACAATATCGTTTTGTTTTTCATTCATTGGGAAATACAAAAAAACCTTTATTATAATGAATATCATATACCCAATACCCGAATGTTTTCAAACCGTTAAAAGTGAACTTGGTTTGGACATATATAGTTAAGTGATATCTTACAGTTGCCATACTGACATGCATATCCAAATCCATTTTAACCCAGCTTCGAACACGTGTCACAAAATCGAATTTACTAAATATGACAACAGTAGAAAAAGTAAGAATATCAATAATAACTCGCATCTGAATAAATCATATCACATTGAAACAGTTAAGAATACAACTTATGTGGCTGAAAAAGCGAAAAGGTGGCCAGGCAATCAATGAGTGGCTGTACACACCTGTATGTGTGCATCTGTGTGTGTGTGTGTAGTCCACTCTATGCTTCTTTATGGCTGTGAGACACTGCCGCTTAAAGTGAGAGGTACGGTGAGAAGGCCAGCTCCCTTTGACTGCAAATGTTAGCGTTCTACTTCCCATGTTAACTGGTTTAATATACTTTCCAGCGGAATTATATTCAATGGACAATAGGTTACATCTCATGTTTAGTAGTGCTGATGATGATAAAACCCGGTTATCAGACAGGAGGGAGAAACTACAAATGACTTAATAGGCCACCTCGCCTGGCTACTGCGTCAGTGACTCCATCGTAGACTCTTGGTCAGCGACACAGGTCACCCGGGATGAAGTCCCGACTGGTACACTTTAAGACCTCACTGAAGCCTGTCAACTGGTAGAAAGCCCAGAAGGGAGGGAATGTTGGGGATGAAACTCGCAGACCAACTCTGCAAAAACAACCTCGTCGATACTAAAATTTCATAGCTCTAAGCTTGAAGACCTGTGCAGCACTCGGAGTGCAAGGGATAAAAATATTGTAAACTGAGTCCCTAGATCATCTGTAGAGCCCATTCGATAGATTTCAAGAAGTTCCCAGGATCATCAGATAGTTATTTTGACATAGCTTGACACTTTTCGGCAGTGTGCAACAACTTCACCGAAGATAATCCAGTGAAAAACCATTTCAATTATAAGACTCCCACTTTATCAAAACAACTTTACTATTTTTGTTCATTTGATATGTGCTCTTTCTAGGTGATGAATAAAAAACACATAATCACAACATACTACATACATACTACTACATACTACTGACTGATTGAAGTGACTAGCTGCATACCAACACTCACATCAACCAAAGGTGGTGTTTGCTAGCTAGATAGAAGTCGTCTGAACCCCAGGGCTCATCCCACTTTTTTGGGACCAAACTCATCGGCTGTGTGTCCAGTTTGATTCGGCCCGTAGAACCGCATAAGTTCCTCTAAAAACTGAAACTATTCCAGTCACAATATGTGTTCCGCTGGATACCATAAATGGCAGTCAAGAGAGCAAGCACAAAGGCATTTAGAAAAGTCATAACCAGTGAAATCAAACTAGCCATACAATAATAGTTATGGGTCATGGGGTTGTGACCCGGCCTAGTTGTGATACTTTGACTATATTTGACTTAATGATTATAAGAGTGAAATAATTGGTGGCTTGATAAACTATTGATCTAGTCATGAATTTGAACCACTCAGAATAAATTTTGAGAACTTCACAAGTGTATATAAACGTCCACATCTCCATGCATCAATGTCGTTTATCTGAATAACGGAAATCATGTTTGTCAAAGTATTCAGCCTATTCTGTATAATGTGAACTGCTGCATATGCTGATAGATTATTGTGATATTCGAAAGTTACAATCAGTTGGATAGTGATGTTCAACGCACACATGTTCGAATGATTGAGACTTGTAAGTTGGAGGCTGGGAAAATTCGAATTATTCCTTTCACCTTCATAAATCCAGTAGAGGTGTTGTTTGTCTTTGTTGAACAGTCTATTAACCGTATTGTCTTTCTTTGTATCTGGCGTGTGTTATCATCGATACAGTGTAATTATCTTCATCTTGTCAGTTGTGTGGATTTGCAATCACACCTGAAGTTTCAAATTGAAAATTGAATGAGAATTTGATTTCCTTTCTTCCATTATTTCTCCCTTGATAATTTTGCTCGGATTTCTGTTTTTGTCTAAGAATATTATTGTTGTAAATTGTGAAATGTGATTATTAATATGAAGGTGTTCAGTGAGACTTTAGCAAAATTGTTCATTAATTTTCCTCGTTTTGTCGTGATAAATGTAAGATAATCTGTTTGTCAAATCGTGTCCTACCGATAGAACTGCTTAACGCAGTGAGGTGTCCTGCACGTATGGGTGATTCATAGCTGATTTTCCTATCAGGACGCCTAACTGACCAGATGGGATGCACTCACTTCATAAAGATGTCTTATTTTCGTCAATATAATTAGTGGCTTACAGTTTCAATTATGTGAACTGTTCGTGTCTTCGTTGAAACTGCTCTACCCATAAGCTATCTTGCCTTAGGTGAATATGCTACGATTCATCTCCAACAGACATTGCATGGAATTAGATTGATAATTCTCCTTTTCACGGCATTTTGAAATTTCTCTCAACCTGAGACATCTTGACGGAAATCAAGTGCTCCCGACTCCCTACTACATTGCAGATTTGTAGTCTTTAACCTACCATGTACATGTACACAAATTACCTGTCCTGTTCAATGAACATGTCAAATAGGAGGATTGTGAAAGGAATTGTGTGAGCCACACACCCAAAGAGATAGGTTTTCCGTATTCCGTGGAAGTCATTGAGGTGCTGAAGAGCAGTGTGGTTTTATTCCACCAGAGCGATGATGACTAGAATTCATATTGATGGGGCTTATTGTCATGCAAACAGAACATCTCCCACAACTCTTTCAGCAAATATTTTGTAGAATTGACGTGCAAACACCATGGTCAACGGATTTGATACTGCAAAGTTCACACAATCCAATGCAAATGGATCCGCCTCCATTGTCGCCTCCGGTAATGCATCATTGCAAATTATTGATGAGATATTAGGAAGAAATGCCGGCACATTTGATCAATGTAGATGTTATTTGTATTATTTACTTGAATGAATAAAATGGTCCATTAAGAGAACCAAGACAAGCACCGCACAAAATGCTGAAAGGAGAATCTGGGGAGAATAAGGATTAGAATATTGACATGTAAACATGACTATTTAACAGCTTGTAGGGAACATTAGATTCGGTCATACACGATCTCCAATCACGGAAGTATGATCTCCGGAAGTGGTGTTCATTGTTTAGTGAACAGGTCAGCCGGTGCTTTTCAGTACGGAGTTTCACAGTAATCGAAATCTGCAGATATAAATTTATCAAATGCAGTACAACACTGAAATAGGAGTTTTCTAGAATTTCTTCAGTTCAAGACGTTTATCATTTCGTTGTACTGTTGGTAACAGCTAGCATTGTAACTTGTCAACAGTGACCACTATCATGTTATGGTCACGCTTATAATTTCCAGCTATTCGAGAAGATATTCAAGCCATAAACGACTGATTCACAAAATCAGTCAAGATAGTCGAATAAAAAAACTATTACCAGTCAGCTACATAGTGCATAAACTGTGTAAACTCGTCTTGTGAACTCAATCAGAAACGATTGTCAATCGTTTCATAGTGATAAATTCATTTTTATTTCAGTTGTGTTACTTCACTGAGTTTTGACGGTGTCAATTCATAGCTCTCCTTCACTTTCTTGGCACATTCTCATGGAAGACAGCTGAAGCGTTTTAACGAATCTCTTTGACGACCAGTTCAACTGGCCTACAGCTTCCCTTTATCCAACCCTGCATAGAGTATGATGAGAACGTTGGTCCTCCAATTTATATGATTCTGTGAAATGTCTTACTTACACAAGACAAGGGAATTCAGCAAGAAGTTACTGATGCAATTTTCATTGTGATTAAGCAAGTTGGTGTGGAGTTATGCGTGGCGGGGACACTTGAATTACTGCACATTTGAATTTCAGTCCGAATTACGGACTATCATTCTCGAAAATGACTTCCGTGCAGGACAGTGAAATGCTCCATAATAAAAAGAAGACGAGATTGTGAGATGAAAATATGGAAGTCATAGCTTGATTCGAGTCAATTATTTCATATTCAGGATACGTGTTCAAATACACATCGGAAGTAGAAATCATGCATGACTTCGTACAGAATGACGTCAACTCTCAACATCCCACAACACCCTTAGTCTCTATCGAGCAACGCGTTGACTTTCACACACACGTAAATATAAGCTGCCATTGGAGATTCCAATCACACTCATACTGATCATCACAATCATGTTGGTCAAAATTGTTGTATTGCTCTGAGTGGCACACTATCTACTGTTCGATGTGCACACGTTGACAACAGCACAATCGTCATGGAAGAAAATGATGGCAGCCTTCTCCAACGGCAGTAGTAGCTCATCAATACTAAGAGGAGAATCGGCCACACAGCCTCCAACTCCCAGAAACCACAACACACAACTTATCCAAGGAGCTCGTGAGCAGAGCATAATATCTAGCTTAATCCTGTGATCACTCTAACTAATTGCTAACTCAGTTTCTAGAGGGAATCGGAAACACTCGAATAGACGATTGGAAAATTGTTGTGTCTTCCAACATCACACCACTCACCATACACTTCAATCGGACGAGGAAGGCCGGTGTGACCAACCATGCAACAGTTATTCGGCAGTGACGTGTACCTCTTCCGACACTCAAAATATGATGCTCAAGCCGGATGGAATGCACAGATCTATGTCGAGTTACATATTATCGATTCGATGGTCAAATATATGAACAGATATAAAGGGGAACCTACGAGATCGCCCATATCGCGATTGGAAATTAGAACAAACAGTTCAGCGAAGAGTCTCTTCTGAGCAGATTCACTCACTCACCTGTACAATCGCAATTATGAATAGCTGTTTGTCTGTGTGTGTGTGTGTGTATGTGTATGCGTGTACATTCAGTTTGCCAAATATAGTACAAGTGTAAAAATTAGTTTGTGTTGTGTCTACATCATCAAAATACTGCAAAATAGTCAAGCATAATTGTATTGTAATGGCGAGGATGAAGATTAGTGAGTTTAGACTGAGGTTGTGTAATATCAGAAGTGTTCAGTAGAATATGAGTGTTAATGCATGGAGAGAGCATGGAGACAAGCAAAAGATGTGAATGTCACTATAAGAAGTGACTAAAATATTCAATTTCCAAGGGTGATTACGAGTTATATTAATTGGCCTCTGTAATAATCTGTGAAAAATCTATCTGCATGTATGGAAATGTGTCACAAATAGGTTAAGAACACTTAAGAGAGCTATTTTCTTCTAGTTAGTTTCTAAAAGATTTATATAAGTATTCCAGTGTCATTAGTGTGAATCCTGTTTTGATCGGGATTTTCACTTCACCGTCGATCATCACACACTTCATCAATAACCGTGCCTCCACTAAGAAGTATCTCACATAGTCTGACCATCAATTAACAATCTGCTCCTCTCCTTTTTGTTCAGAGTGACCAGAAGTGACAGGTAAATGAAGACGTATATAGGGGACTAGTTTGATGAGTAACGCACAGTAAGACAGCATGTGTTCACACTAAAATCTCGACACTACCCAGATATGATTGCAATAAAACTATGAATTGATTGGTGGTTGGGTATCGTAACTGAGTTGTTTGAGAACTGGTTTGGATCCTACAGTAGCACAGATTTTCGCCTTACTTTCAATCTCCATCCATTACACAGGTGTCACTCCTGCGCACCCAGCAAAGTACAGCTGAAAAATGAACAAAGGAATAACAATTACGTGTACTAAAATACCACAGAATGTATTGCACAGTTGTTCAGAGAGAATAAATGCTAGATAAGAAAAAAACAGGGCAACCGGAAACTTCCCTACTCAATAATAATAATAATAAAATAAAGCCGCTGTTTCCTGAGCAGTTATTGCGAAATGAAAACAGTATTACAGCGACAAATCTAGCCATCCTATAAGTCAAGGGATTGATGAATAGCAGATATCAGTCATACTTCACTGAGTTAATGGATTGATCTTCTCGTAAGTAGATAAACATAAACAAGACTTTTACTTGCAAAAGTCAGCAATTCATAAAAAATGGTAGTCCATTGATTCAAATAACCAGTGAAGGTCATATTCACAAAGGTCAAAACTGAAGTGGGAATGCCATGAAGTTAGATTAAACTAAGAAAGAAAAATAACTACAAGGCTATACACATGATAACAGAAGGACAAAGAATTGTAATATCCATATCAGAAATGCGTGTCGACCAAACACGTTAACAGAGAAAAACTTATAAGGATCGATTGTTTTAGTCTGAGTGTTAAGTAAGAAATAGTTCTGATGATGACAGATAGATGACACAATCAACCAAAACCCAACCATGCAACAAAGTTCACACAGCAATTAAATGACTGAAGTAGTTGATGCAGATAAGTAAATCAGACATGAAATGCACGATATCCCATATGGTAGAGATATGGAAATTGAGTTCATAAACCAGGAGAATACAGAACGGTCGTAGAAAGAAAAATACTTCGATGTAAATGTTCACTAAGAAAGTGTTCACCAACTTCATAATCATCCAGTTTCCAATGGAAATGGAAAAACTTTTAATCACTCAGGACTGGGATTTAGTAACACCCAGATGAAAGGTCACTAAGGTTACCGTATAAAACCCAAAATATCTAGATAACAGTATATCACCTACAGGACACTGCAAATGATACTAAGATAGAAAGTCGAAGCAGGCAACGCGATACACCTACTAAATACGCATATGAATAGATGGAGATAGTTTATGTCAAACATTAGAAACCACTAGCGATCTGAATACCATTTGTCCGTTTCTGTCATTTGGAATCGATGTACATAATTTTATAACTTATAGAAATGATCAAAGCAAATATTTATTCGACTACATGGAGTATTTCATCATGAGCTGACATCAGTTAGAGAACCACTGGAAAACCTGGGAGTACTGGACAGCTATTTCATCGTAGTTTGGAACTCCGTCTCAGGAGTATGCACCTAACGTCAGGGTTCGGACACAGGACCACTGAGACCCGATCTAATGGTCCTTGAATTCTAACAACTGTCAATTCACGACATAGCTCAATCATTTCTACAATGTCTTCTTCGATGAGTTACTGCCCCATCACCAAGGGGCTATACCCTACTGGTCACGGATTCCCACTAGAACCCCAGGTTAACTGCCTGATTAGGGTCAGTTGCCAGTGGAAATCAGTTTGATTTTCAGGTATTGGTTTTAAAGAGATTTTGTTTGATTGTATGGAGGATTTCATCATCAGCTCATGATGAAATCCTCCATACAATCAAACAAAATCCCCACAAAGCCAATACTTGAAATATTCATTCATCTCATCATTAAGGCTTGTACTTATTTAAATACTTCTGTTTTATTATGTGAAGTAATAACTTGACCAACAAATACTCACCCAAATTGCATTAGTAGTCGCAGTATTATTATTTAAGATGCACTAGCAGAAATCATTCAACAGACTATCACGATTCTACTTTATTAAATTTTGAAAAACAGTGATTGATGTATACATTCTAGTGTGTTAAATAAGCACTTACTTCAATACACCTAACTAGTATACTTCCATCTTTCGAAATGAAATTGTGTCAAGTGCATGACTTTTCATCTGATTAGCATTCAAATTATAATATTAGGTCAAATAAAGCTAATACGAGAAGTGTTCATCATTACAGTTGATTAACACATTTGACCTCTATGAATTTATCTAACAGAGTGTTAGACTGATGGTTGCAGGTGACAAATCTGATTTATGACTAGCCTAGAAAATGGTTAACTGAAATCACCAATCAGGAGTTTCCAACTGTATAAGAGACGTGTAGGTGACACCTTTATTTGTGTGCACACGTTGACAACAGCACAATCGTCATGGAAGAAAATGATAGCAGCCTTCTCCAACGGCAGTAGCAGCTCATCAATACTAAGAGGAGAATCGGCCACACAGCCTCCAACTCCCAGAAACCACAACACAAAACTTATCCAAGGAGCTCGTGAGCAGAGCATAATATCTAGCTTAATCCTGTGATCACTCTAACTAATTGCTAACTCAGTTTCTAGAGGGAATCGGAAACACTCGAATAGACAATTGGAAAATTGTTGTGTCTTCCAACATCACACCACTCACTATACACTTCAATCGGACGAGGAAGGCCGGTGTGACCAACCATGCAACAGTTATTCGGCAGTGACGTGTACCTCTTCCGACACTGAAAATATGATGCTCAAGCCTGATGGAATGCACAGATCTCTGTCGAGTTACATATTATTGATTCGATGGTCAAATATGTGAACAGATATAAAGGGGAACCTACGAGGTCGCCCATATCGCGATTGGAAATTAGAACAAACAGTTCAGCGAAGAGTCTCTTCTGAGCAGATTCACTCACTCACCTGTACAATCGCAATTATGAATAGCTGTTTGTCTGTGTGTGTGTGTGTGTATGTGTATGCGTGTACATTCAGTTTGCCAAATATAGTACAAGTGTAAAAATTAGTTTGTGTTGTGTCTACATCATCAAAATACTGCAAAATAGTCAAGCATAATTGCATTGTAATGGCGAGGATGAAGATTAGTGAGTTTAGACTGAGGTTGTGTAATATCAGAAGTGTTCAGTAGAATATGAGTGTTAATGCATGGAGAGAGCATGGAGACAAGCAAAAGATGTGAATGTAGTCACTATAAGAAGTGACTAAAATATTCAATTTCCAAGGGTGATTACGAGTTATCTGCATGTATGGAAATGTGTCACAAATAGGTTAAGAACACTTAAGAGAGCTATTTTCTTCTAGTTAGTTTCTAAAAGATTTATATAAGTATTCCAGTGTCATTAGTGTGAATCCTGTTTTGATCGGGATTTTCACTTCACCGTCGATCATCACACACTTCATCAATAACCGTGCCTCCACTAAGAAGTATCTCACATAGTCTGACCATCAATTAACAATCTGCTCCTCTCCTTTTTGTTCAGAGTGACCAGAAGTGACAGGTAAATGAAGACGTATATAGGGGACTAGTTTGATGAGTAACGCACAGTAAGACAGCATGTGTTCACACTAAAATCTCGACACTACCCAGATATGATTGCAATAAAACTATGAATTGATTGGTGGTTGGGTATCGTAACTGAGTTGTTTGAGAACTGGTTTGGATCCTACAGTAGCACAGATTTTCGCCTTACTTTCAATCTCCATCCATTACACAGGTGTCACTCCTGCGCACCCAGCAAAGTACAGCTGAAAAATGAACAAAGGAATAACAATTACGTGTACTAAAATACCACAGAATGTATTGCACAGTTGTTCAGAGAGAATAAATGCTAGATAAGAAAAAAACAGGGCAACCGGAAACTTCCCTACTCAATAATAATAATAATAAAATAAAGCCGCTGTTTCCTGAGCAGTTATTGCGACGCTTAAAACAAAACATATACCGAATGTGAGGTGTAGGTGATGGAGTTTGGATTCATTTTCAATCGATGGGTACAAAACTATAAAATTCCGTGTGCTGACCATTCCATGGCAGCTTTGTGTTAATCGATCTCCTCAGGTTTCCGTCAGTCTCGTTTCCTATTTCAAGAAGGAATTTTGCTGAAGGATGGCAAGTACTGCGTTTACTTTCTTAATATATATTTTTCAAATCACACTGATCATTACAAATAAAATAAAGGTGTCACCTACACGTCTCTTATACAGTTGGAAACTCCTGATTGGTGATTTCAGTTAACCATTTTCTAGGCTAGTCATAAATCAGAAAAAAAAAAAAAAAAAAAAAAAAAAAAAAAAAAAAAAAAAAAAAAAAAAAAAAAAAAAAAAAAAAAAAAAAAATTTGAATCACCTGCAACCATCAGTCTAACACTCTGTTAGATAAATTCATAGAGGTCAAATGTGTTAATCTTAATTAACTTTAATGATGAACACTTCTCGTATTAGCTTTATTTGACCTAATATTATAATTTGAATGCTAATCAGATGAAAAGTCATGCACTTGACACAATTTCATTTCGAAAGATGGAAGTATACTAGTTAGGTGTATTGAAGTAAGTGCTTATTTAACACACTAGAATGTATACATCAATCACTGTTTTTCAAAATTTAATAAAGTAGAATCGTGATAGTCTGTTGAATGATTTCTGCTAGTGCATCTTAAATAATAATACTGCGACTACTAATGCATCTTGGGTGAGTATTTGTTGGTCAAGTTATTACTTCACATAATAAAACAGAAGTATTTAAATAAGTACAAGCCTTTATGATGAGATGAATGAATATTTCAAGTATTGGCTTTGTGGGGATTTTGTTTGATTGTATGGAGGATTTCATCATGAGCTGATGATGAAATCCTCCATACAATCAAACAAAATCTCTTTAAAACCAATACTTGAAAATCAAACTGATTTCCACTGGCAACTGACCCTAATCAGGCAGTTAACCTGGGGTTCTAGTGGGAAGCCGTGACCAGTAGGGTATAGCCCCTTGGTGATGGGGCAGTAACTCATCGAAGAAGACATTGCGAAATGATTGAGCTATGTCGTGAATTGACAGTTGTTAGAATTCAAGGACCATTAGATCGAGTCTCAGTGGTTTAACAGAGCACGAGTTAGCTCGCCTTGTTACCAGAAGGTCCTGGGTCCGAACCCTGACGTTAGGTGCATACTCCTGAGACGGAGTTCCAAACCACGATGAAATAGCTGTCCAGTACTCCCAGGATTTCCAGTGGTACTCTAACTGATGTCAGCTCATGATGAAATACTGCATGCAGTAGAAACTACGAGATCGCCCATATCGCGATTGGAAATTAGAACAAACAGTTCAGCGAAGAGTCTCTTCTGAGCAGATTCACTCACTCACCTGTACAATCGCAATTATGAATAGCTGTTTGTCTGTGTGTGTGTGTGTGTATGTGTATGCGTGTACATTCAGTTTGCCAAATATAGTACAAGTGTAAAAATTAGATTGTTTGATTTTGATTGCAACTTTCCATCTAAGAGGTTCAGTGGTTCATCAGATTTGCCAGATAATCGTGAATATCAGAAAGGGTGGAAGCTAAATTTAAATCTCAACCAGATTTCTTATCAAGTCATATTCAGCATACAACCTTCTGTCTAAGTAGCTGTAGGGATTTCGTATGCACCAAATAAGAATGAATGTAGCTAACAGTTTAGCGTTTAATTAATCATTATGAAGTGGAACTCAAATGCATATTTGTGATAAAAGAAAAGAGGTTATGTTGGTAAAATAAACTGAATGAATATCGCCGTGATAAAATATGTAGCTTGTTTCAAATGAAAAATGGAATAACATCGAAGGAATACACTCACCAATAAAGTCATTAAGAAACCTAAATCTTAATCCTTAGATATTACTCACGTCATTCCATATCAGTTTGCTTGAAAGATGTATCACACAGTGATGAAACAGTATTAATTACTGGATGACGTTTCAAACGAAACTTATTGGTCATAATCATGTCATCAGTTGTAATCACACAACTTTGAAACTTGAGTTTTATGGTTTTATTTCTCCCCTTCTATTTGCCGTCTTTGTGGTAGTCAAATTTTCCAGATATCTAGGACAGATGTTGAACCATTCCTATTACACATTTTTACAGTTGATTCGACAGAGAAAGCTTCCGTTATCAGTCTCTCGCTCCACCCTGTGACATTAGATTTTAAAACTGTCATCCTATATTATCCTATGGTGTTGTTGTGTGCAATTGCATGTAGTGCCATAGACGGCTGAACTATTATCTAGATTTCTTATCGTATTCGGGTTGAATAATCTAGATTTTGCTAGGTTTATTGTGCTCGGCTAGTTGGACTGCGCCTGTTCTACTACTTTGACCTATGTATTTCACCTGACAATCATTCCAGCAGGGTATTAGATAAACTGAGTTGTTTTGTTTTAGAGGTTCCACAGGATCCTTTAGCCAACCAAGCTTCTTCCTAATTGAGTTTTTGGGTCTGAATGCCACTTTTATTCCTGCCAGTATTGTTAAGAATTCTGTGTAAGGTTTCCGAGGTTCCTTCCTCATATGGAATTACTACTGATGATTTAGATTCCTTATTGTTGTTGTGTTGTCATTATCCTGCGCTTGTTTGACAGGTATGTCGTCATTAATATTACTATCATTATTTCAGTTATTATTTCCATTATTACCACTATCACTATCACTACTATGATTATTTATTTCATTTTTACATTTCCCTACATACTTTCTGACTAATGTATTACGGTAATTATTAAGTTTCAAAGCTTCTGTTATACGTCTCACTTCCTGTCGTAGACTTTCCTTGGTACTACTTAGTTCTCGTATTTAATTAATTAAAAGTTTCACCAACCCGTGTTTTCACTGACATAGAATCGGGTGATCAGAAGTCCGAATATCTGTTTGAATGTGTGGGTTTCCTGTAAACACTAGTGTTTAACTTCCCATCTTCTTCCCTTTTTACTTTTTATCCACGTGATTTGAGTAAACGTATGTTTCATCATTTCGTGTTACGATCTACCTGTGAAAATTTGTGCGATATATATTCATTCCAAGGATAAGTTAATAACCTGTGTTAAGAACACTTTTGTCTCCGTAATGCTTAGACAGGTCACTTTCTTTGCAGGCGTATTTATTCAGAATTCAAGGTTAACAATTCATGTCAATAGTTTAAAATCATGTGTATACTACACAAATCAGCTTATGGTAAATCTCATATACATATGCAATACTGGAAATTCATGGGTTATCGGCTGTAAGCTGTCTAGTTGTTGTATGCATTCTATCTTCGATATTATACTATATCAACCCCATATTACGCTACCCTTATCAACTAGAGAAAATATAAGGCTGCCTTGTTCTGTGTAAACTTATAAGTAAATCTATACCCTTCCTTGGTTTCATTTTTCGCAAGTGATTATGCAGGATTTCAAATAAGCATATTTAGAACATTTGGTTCTCTACTGTCATTTCCACACATGTAGAGAAGTAATCATAACGAGGGGATTGATGGTCTTTTGTAAATATCAAATGTGTGCTATCAGAATTGTTAGACTGTTTAATTTCTCGTATATGAAAGTGAAATCATAGCTGTCAGTCGCATGAACCTTACATATCCACTGACTTATCATATAATACTCCATACTCTCTTAAGGCGTCTGGAATTATGACCAAACTGGAAATGGCTATGTCTTACTGTTTTATAAGTGTGTGTGTGTGTGTGTTTGAAAAGGTGAAAATTACAGAGGAAGATGAGGAAGAAGTTCTACTGACACTCAGAATTTCAATGTGTGTGTTTTAAAATATAGTCTATTTTGTGTTAATTTGATGTCAGTGTAAAGAATGTTTAGAGATGAAGTTGCACTAGCGCCTTCGGTTGTATGCCTTTTCATTTGAGTGGGCGTTTTATCGCCAGAATTCGAAATATAACTTGCAACAAAACTTTTGTGAGAAACTCGAGGGGAAATAGGCACCATGAATTTTCGAAAGTGGTAATTCAAACATTCTTTTAGACAGCAACGTGATCCCTCGATGTGACATTAGTCATGCAGGACTTCACCTGCCTATAAATCAAAATAAACTTTCCGAAATTCTATCCATAAACACAGTTTTGACTAACTGTTATATCAGTCAGTCTTACTGCGCCTTAATTATTATTCTGGCTTTTTCAAAGAAGTTTGCGCATCGTTTCATAGTGAAATGAAGCAGATGTTAAGAGTGTAAAGTCGTTATTGTAGGTAAACATCGGCTAATTACTGAGTGTTACCAGCAATAGAAAAACGACTTCATAATGTACGACTTCAGCGGTTCGCACCCACTGCCTGGGCTCCAACCAAGGAACTTCTGGCTAACTGGTAGACATTTAAGCCGCTGGGACCCGATCCAATGACCAGTCAGTGCATACAATTCTAGCTTCTTACAACTCATGACACAGCATGACCACTTCGCAATGTCTTCTTCGATGACTTACTGCCTCACCTTCAACCTGCTGTACCATAGCAAACAGGGGAACCTGGGTTCCAGCCCCGGTGGATGCATACTGCTGAGGAGTTTCGACATAGGACAAAATAGCTGTCCAGCACCCCAGGTTTCCCAATAGTTCTTCAACTGATGTCAGCTCATGATGTAATCTTCCAACCAATACATCAAATTCATCAATTTTTTTTTAACAAATGGACATTTCTCTCGGTGGTAACAGGAATTGTGATATCGGTGACCGATGAAACAGTGTCCATGGATGCAATGAAAAAGAATGAAAACAGACATTGACAAATGATATTTAGATAGCATGAGTCAAATCGGATAAGGTGGGTGTGGTGAGGACACAAAATGACGTTAGTCTAATTACCAAATATCCGATCATCTAAATTTTAATACCAGTCATTTTCAACCTTATCGCACAATGTTCGTCACATCTCATCATCGCTAAACAATTTCGCTAAGTCAACCATCACTCTACTGGAAAGGAAGGCTGAATACAGTTAATAATCCTATCCGAAAGCAGTTACTCTTCTATAATCCAGTACCCTACAAAATATACATTGAGAATTTTGGCCAAACATTCTTGATGCATAGCTGTAAATATGGTTCTATTGATTACAGAAATTCAGCACCATGCTCAAACATGATAAACTGTGAGTTCACAACAAACTACAGTTTACATGCTGAGTGACAAGTGTCCCACTGCATAACGAGGCTATCACTGATCGATTTCCAGACACCAATCAGTATGTCAGAGAGTATAAAGTAGACCGAACAGGGTAACGTTAACAAACCAGGTGTGAAGAGATCACTCGAGACTCATGCAGTTTCCGAATTGAATTGAATCGAATTGAATTGTCCTGTGTGAATTAACAGAAGTAGCACGTAAATGAGCTTACCTACCAGACATAAAGACGCCTGAGGAGAAACTCTTTTCGACACGTTTCTAAACTGTCTAATTCAACTCCACACAAGCTAAGACAAGTGAGACATTTTGATGTTTGGTCATGAAAATATCCGGTTGCATGCTGCTTCCGATCGGCTGAAAAGATTCAAACTCCATCTTGACAAAAAACAAATCCAATCCGTGTGATCAAGTACACGTAGGCTGAGACAGGGACACACACTTTCTCATTGTGTGAATATTAGTATCAACAAGCAAGCCAATGAAGAAGCCAACACAGTTCACAGTGAAAACGAAAAGTCAGTCGTTACTATTAACTGCAGAATGGCAACAAAACTGACAATGCTGCATGAAGTAGAAAACCAACTGAAATCCCATGCATCACTTATTCACGAAAAGAAATCACATGATACAAAAAAAGAGATTAGCATTGACTGTGAAACAACTCTAGTGCCAAATGTATCTATGCTTCAACAATTCTCCCTCAAAACCAGAATCAACGTTTGATAAAGACGCTGTGCAAGGGAGCAGAAAAGCTTTGTTCTGACAGAATTTTATAAAAACGGATTGATTGAGGTCATCGAGGAGTATCAAAGCAACAGTAGATGTCCGAAGTGGCTTGTAAAACGCACTTTAGGGATGGTAGGAAGAGAACCGAGTGGACTACAGTAGAGAAGGAACTAGTTTTCATTGAATTAAAGTGTGAAAATGAAAATAATTCTGCAGAGAGGACTAGCAGCGGGGACGAAAACTTCAATAGTGAGAAGACATGCGGACTCAACACTGATCCTGAAGTATAAAGCAACGTGTTCAATTATGTGTGGTAAAGAGTAGGCCGATTCCCGATTCCATTTAACTCCATCTGTGTTTATCGAATCACATAGAAAGTAGAGAGTGACAATTGTCTACCAGGATTGATGGAAACGCACTGAAGAGTCTACATCTTAGTTGTTCGGCCTCTGGATGATGCAGAAAGCTAGGTTACAACACAGAAAACCCCTCAAGATGGTTAAGAGACAGAGCATCTCACGCTTATATCAAACTTTCTTATCTGTCACCATTCACAAGGTGAGATTTGAATTGTGAGTTCAAACGGAGACTATCACTCACTTGCAACTATCTTGGTAAGCACTAATGCTTTCATATTTCACATCCAGAGAAAATTTCATTTCATTTTCTCCTCTTCGCTTTTGCGACACGACTAGATAGCTGCACTCACATAATAATTACACGCATGAACTAATATTTTGTTGATGCTTTTGTAACTGTCGTTGTATTTGAATAGGCCTTCCTATGATTATAAAACTACTTGTGCTTATGTCTGAATTCATCTTTACATTCGAAAATACTTGTGCTTCTTCCTACAACATGCGAATGTCTCTAGTTTGGTCATAATTTTATCATTACTGCTAATATGAACATCGTGTCCGTTGTTGATGTCTTATTCTAACCTTCTAAAATAACTAACTGACCATTCATTTCAAATAGGCCAAAAATTGTCATCGTGATAACTCATGTATAATATGAGCATGCAGTCGACGAAAATCCCATGGAATAAAATGAATTCAACCTATCCTGCGAAAGCTACTCTCTCGTATTATTCACGTCTATGAATGAATATTTCAAGTATTGGCTTTGTGGGGATTTTGTTTGATTGTATGGAGGATTTCATCATGAGCTGATGATGAAATCCTCCATACAATCAAACAAAATCTCTTTAAAACCAATACTTGAAAATCAAACTGATTTCCACTGGCAACTGACCCTAATCAGGCAGTTAACCTGGGGTTCTAGTGGGAAGCCGTGACCAGTAGGGTATAGCCCCTTGGAGATGGGGCAGTAACTCATCGAAGAAGACATTGCGAAATGATTGAGCTATGTCGTGAATTGACAGTTGTTAGAATTCAAGGACCATTAGATCGAGTCTCAGTGGTTTAACAGGGCACGAGTTAGCTCGCCTTGTTACCAGAAGGTCCTGGGTCCGAACCCTGACGTTAGGTGCATACTCCTGAGACGGAGTTCCAAACCACGATGAAATAGCTGTCCAGTACTCCCAGGATTTCCAGTGGTACTCTAACTGATGTCAGCTCATGATGAAATACTGCATGCAGTAGAAACTACGAGATCGCCCATATCGCGATTGGAAATTAGAACAAACAGTTCAGCGAAGAGTCTCTTCTGAGCAGATTCACTCACTCACCTGTACAATCGCAATTATGAATAGCTGTTTGTCTGTGTGTGTGTGTGTGTATGTGTATGCGTGTACATTCAGTTTGCCAAATATAGTACAAGTGTAAAAATTAGTTTGTGTTGTGTCTACATCATCAAAATACTGCAAAATAGTCAAGCATAATTGCATTGTAATGGCGAGGATGAAGATTAGTGAGTTTAGACTGAGGTTGTGTAATATCAGAAGTGTTCAGTAGAATTCGAATGGTAATGCAAGAGGGTGGTGACAAGTATCAGAATGAATTATGCAGTGGATGAGGAGGGTGAACAAAATTAATTCATACGATGAATGCACAAAGTGGTATAAATGTCGACATATGCATCACAGTTGGGCTTAGAATGATATGCAGGATAGAATGAGAGGATCTTGAAGCCTTTCCTTTGTACATAAATCGAGGTTTCCTATCCAAATCGCTAAGGCCTCAGTTATGAGAAGTATACGAGACACATCGTTTTCAGGAGGCTTGTCTTGATTTTGTCGATAACTCCGAATGAATTTCCCCTCATATTGAGTGGCTAGTGTTAAATGTATATTGAACCACGTCACTCCTTGTCGATGGATTCTCACTTTCCTGTAGCGAAGCGGGATGGTGTTCCTTGACTCTTTCAGACAAAACACGCATTGAACGACCCATATACCTCGTTCTACAGGAGCAAGTCAATTGGTGATTACACGCATGTGGTCGAATGCGATATTGTTTCTCTAGAGTCGTTGAAGGTGATTGAGAATACCAGTCACCATGTAGCACGACCATGTGTTCTTCTCAATGCGTCAGTCAGAAGGCCGTCTCTGAACTCTGAATTTGTTAACAACATCTGTTTTGCACAGAGAGGCGGTTTTATTTGTCGGTCTTGAGCTTTACATGTATGTCGATGAAGCTTGTGATGGCTGGCGATTTTCAAGTGGTCTCTTCCTCGAAACAGCGACCTCTTGACTGATCCATTGTCTCAGGATTGCAGATTCTTAGGATCCTAGTCACAAGAGATGTTATCAGGTTCCGTTTGTGATTAGTGGGTACCCAACTGTAGACGTTTGTCAGCTGGTCAGTCCGCGTAGGCTTTCTCCATACTGATCTGTTCAATGTATCATTAGGTTCGGTTGCTAGTCGAAATCCAGAAGGTAGACTGTTTGTCCAACTTCTGCTTCAATTGATAAATTGGTGGCCGAGTGGCAACTACTCGAGACCTGTGGAGAACTATTTAGGTCACATTTGTTTTGACAGATAACGAAGGTATTGCCAACACAACGCTTGTACAGTAAGATAGCTGTCGATGATCGATTTCAACAGTATATTTTCAAAACCATATCATGTTTGATTGTGGAAGTTATCGTGATACGGCTTGAGATCACAACTCAGCCGAAAATTGAGTCCGAACTCTGCACACATCAGCATAAGCTGATGACACTTTCATGAGAATTAAAGGAATCGACTTACAAAACACTCACAATTTGGTCAACAATAACAACAACAACAGATTCGACGACATTCAAATCACAAGAGAAGAGGAGTTTGGGGGTGACAATTCCACTTCTAGACATCTCAGTCAACAAAACAGTCATCATATAGTTATGCATTAGTGGAGGATTCCAAGATCTCACTTCATATTCATTTCTCAGCCGACGATGTTGTCTAGAGAGAAAATGAAACCTTCAAAACTAACGAATCCAGTTCAGGGGACACAATTACACGAATACCATCCATTTACGCTAGAAATCTTCCCCATCATATCTGAAGGCATATTTGTACTGAGTCTCTTCTCCGTCCATATGTTTATTTTCCAGAGGTTATATTGACAGAACATACTAATGAGAGTGGAATATCATATTGTGATTTATTTCTCTCCTGAAAACTCAGTTTGTGATTATCTACGTGACGTGATGTGATTTGTAATGAGTGATATGACTTTTCGACTCACGTGTTTGACACAGTTTATAAGGTTATTCAACCACATTTGTTGATGTGTGTAGATGATCAGATCTCATGACATTTCGAGGTTTGATTCATTCGAATAATCTTAATTTCGATTTGTACTTTTCTAGAATTGTTTAATATTTTGTAATTTACTTCTTATATGTTTTCCCATGTTGCGTAGTAATTGGGATTTCTTTTACCAAATGAAAAGGAGTTAGTTGTCGGAAATGTGGTAGATTTGCGCCAGTGCACATAATTATAACTCTGTTTGTATCAGGAATTTGGTCGATAG
This sequence comes from Trichobilharzia regenti, assembly GCA_944472135.2. NCBI lineage: Eukaryota > Metazoa > Platyhelminthes > Trematoda > Strigeidida > Schistosomatidae > Trichobilharzia > Trichobilharzia regenti. The sequence goes on from CALYDD020000457.1 coordinate 21,276, forward strand.
TATTTCGATTATGCGTGGAGGTGAGAAAAAGAGGTATGGAATATCTTAACCGACTTACCTGCTGTAATTTACGATGAAGTCCTCCCTAGAAACCCGTTGTCTTTGTTGATCCTAGTTTACGCGTAAGCTGTTTGTCCAGTTGAAATGTGTAAACCATAAATTAGAGAAGAACAATGATTATCATAAGACGCACATATCAACTCTATTTCTGACATCTTTTGCATCTGCTTGGATATGAATACTGTTCGATTTGAAATCAGTTGATGATAATGATGCAAACTTTTCCATTCCCCTCATGAAGGTATTTCTTGACGACGTTTCATTGTCAGGCTTGTTGACATCCTCACTACTTACATGATTAGGCAGTGAAATAAATGTATTTGCAATGTGCATAAATAAACAGGTAACCAGTTTCTTCTTCTTTTCTAACCTTAAATGAGGAATGAGATTTGCGTTTCGTTGTCCTTTGACTTTGATTGCAACTTTCCATCTAAGAGGTTCAGTGGTTCATCAGATTTGCCAGATAATCGTGAATATCAGAAAGGGTGGAAGCTAAATTTAAATCTCAACCAGATTTCTTATCAAGTCATATTCAGCATACAACCTTCTGTCTAAGTAGCTGTAGGGATTTCGTATGCACCAAATAAGAATGAATGTAGCTAACAGTTTAGCGTTTAATTAATCATTATGAAGTGGAACTCAAATGCATATTTGTGATAAAAGAAAAGAGGTTATGTTGGTAAAATAAACTGAATGAATATCGCCGTGATAAAATATGTAGCTTGTTTCAAATGAAAAATGGAATAACATCGAAGGAATACACTCACCAATAAAGTCATTAAGAAACCTAAATCTTAATCCTTAGATATTACTCACGTCATTCCATATCAGTTTGCTTGAAAGATGTATCACACAGTGATGAAACAGTATTAATTACTGGATGACGTTTCAAACGAAACTTATTGGTCATAATCATGTCATCAGTTGTAATCACACAACTTTGAAACTTGAGTTTTATGGTTTTATTTCTCCCCTTCTATTTGCCGTCTTTGTGGTAGTCAAATTTTCCAGATATCTAGGACAGATGTTGAACCATTCCTATTACACATTTTTCCAGTTGATTCGACAGAGAAAGCTTCCGTTATCAGTCTCTCGCTCCACCCTGTGACATTAGATTTTAAAACTGTCATCCTATATTATCCTATGGTGTTGTTGTGTGCAATTGCATGTAGTGCCATAGACGGCTGAACTGTTATCTAGATTTCTTATCGTATTCGGGTTGAATAATCTAGATTTTGCTAGGTTTATTGTGCTCGGCTAGTTGGACTGCGCCTGTTCTACTACTTTGACCTATGTATTTCACCTGACAATCATTCCAGCAGGGTATTAGATAAACTGAGTTGTTTTGTTTTAGAGGTTCCACAGGATCCTTTAGCCAACCAAGCTTCTTCCTAATTGATTTCTGGGTCTGAATGCCACTTTTATTCCTGCCAGTATTGTTAAGAATTCTGTGTAAGGTTTCCGAGGTTCCTTCCTCATATGGAATTACTACTGATGATTTAGATTCCTTATTGTTGTTGTGTTGTCATTATCCTGCGCTTGTTTGACAGGTATGTCGTCATTAATATTACTATCATTATTTCAGTTATTATTTCCATTATTACCACTATCACTATCACTACTATGATTATTTATTTCATTTTTACATTTCCCTACATACTTTCTGACTAATGTATTACGGTAATTATTAAGTTTCAAAGCTTCTGTTATACGTCTCACTTCCTGTCGTAGACTTTCCTTGGTACTACTTAGTTCTCGTATTTAATTAATTAAAAGTTTCACCAACCCGTGTTTTCACTGACATAGAATCGGGTGATCAGAAGTCCGAATATCTGTTTGAATGTGTGGGTTTCCTGTAAACACTAGTGTTTAACTTCCCATCTTCTTCCCTTTTTACTTTTTATCCACGTGATTTGAGTAAACGTATGTTTCATCATTTCGTGTTACGATCTACCTGTGAAAATTTGTGCGATATATATTCATTCCAAGGATAAGTTAATAACCTGTGTTAAGAACACTTTTGTCTCCGTAATGCTTAGACAGGTCACTTTCTTTGCAGGCGTATTTATTCAGAATTCAAGGTTAACAATTCATGTCAATAGTTTAAAATCATGTGTATACTACACAAATCAGCTGACGGTAAATCTCATATACATATGCAATACTGGAAATTCATGGGTTATCGGCTGTAAGCTGTCTAGTTGTTGTATGCATTCTATCTTCGATATTATACTATATCAACCCCATATTACGCTACCCTTATCAACTAGAGAAAATATAAGGCTGCCTTGTTCTGTGTAAACTTATAAGTAAATCTATACCCTTCCTTGGTTTCATTTTTCGCAAGTGATTATGCAGGATTTCAAATAAGCATATTTAGAACATTTGGTTCTCTACTGTCATTTCCACACATGTAGAGAAGTAATCATAACGAGGGGATTGATGGTCTTTTGTAAATATCAAATGTGTGCTATCAGAATTGTTAGACTGTTTAATTTCTCGTATATGAAAGTGAAATCATAGCTGTCAGTCGCATGAACCTTACATATCCACTGACTTATCATATAATACTCCATACTCTCTTAAGGCGTCTGGAATTATGACCAAACTGGAAATGGCTATGTCTTACTGTTTTATAAGTGTGTGTGTGTGTGTGTTTGAAAAGGTGAAAATTACAGAGGAAGATGAGGAAGAAGTTCTACTGACACTCAGAATTTCAATGTGTGTGTTTTAAAATATAGTCTATTTTGTGTTAATTTGATGTCAGTGTAAAGAATGTTTAGAGATGAAGTTGCACTAGCGCCTTCGGTTGTATGCCTTTTCATTTGAGTGGGCGTTTTATCGCCAGAATTCGAAATATAACTTGCAACAAAACTTTTGTGAGAAACTCGAGGGGAAATAGGCACCATGAATTTTCGAAAGTGGTAATTCAAACATTCTTTAAGACAGCAACGTGATCCCTCGATGTGACATTAGTCATGCAGGACTTCACCTGCCTATAAATCAAAATAAACTTTCCGAAATTCTATCCATAAACACAGTTTTGACTAACTGTTATATCAGTCAGTCTTACTGCGCCTTAATTATTATTCTGGCTTTTTCAAAGAAGTTTGCGCATCGTTTCATAGTGAAATGAAGCAGATGTTAAGAGTGTAAAGTCGTTATTGTAGGTAAACATCGGCTAATTACTGAGTGTTACCAGCAATAGAAAAACGACTTCATAATGTACGACTTCAGCGGTTCGCACCCACTGCCTGGGCTCCAACCAAGGAACTTCTGGCTAACTGGTAGACATTTAAGCCGCTGGGACCCGATCCAATGACCAGTCAGTGCATACAATTCTAGCTTCTTACAACTCATGACACAGCATGACCACTTCGCAATGTCTTCTTCGATGACTTACTGCCTCACCTTCAACCTGCTGTACCATAGCAAACAGGGGAACCTGGGTTCCAGCCCCGGTGGATGCATACTGCTGAGGAGTTTCGACATAGGACAAAATAGCTGTCCAGCACCCCAGGTTTCCCAATAGTTCTTCAACTGATGTCAGCTCATGATGTAATCTTCCAACCAATACATCAAATTCATCAATTTTTTTTTAACAAATGGACATTTCTCTCGGTGGTAACAGGAATTGTGATATCGGTGACCGATGAAACAGTGTCCATGGATGCAATGAAAAAGAATGAAAACAGACATTGACAAATGATATTTAGATAGCATGAGTCAAATCGGATAAGGTGGGTGTGGTGAGGACACAAAATGACGTTAGTCTAATTACCAAATATCCGATCATCTAAATTTTAATACCAGTCATTTTCAACCTTATCGCACAATGTTCGTCACATCTCATCATCGCTAAACAATTTCGCTAAGTCAACCATCACTCTACTGGAAAGGAAGGCTGAATACAGTTAATAATCCTATCCGAAAGCAGTTACTCTTCTATAATCCAGTACCCTACAAAATATACATTGAGAATTTTGGCCAAACATTCTTGATGCATAGCTGTAAATATGGTTCTATTGATTACAGAAATTCAGCACCATGCTCAAACATGATAAACTGTGAGTTCACAACAAACTACAGTTTACATGCTGAGTGACAAGTGTCCCACTGCATAACGAGGCTATCACTGATCGATTTCCAGACACCAATCAGTATGTCAGAGAGTATAAAGTAGACCGAACAGGGTAACGTTAACAAACCAGGTGTGAAGAGATCACTCGAGACTCATGCAGTTTCCGAATTGAATTGAATCGAATTGAATTGTCCTGTGTGAATTAACAGAAGTAGCACGTAAATGAGCTTACCTACCAGACATAAAGACGCCTGAGGAGAAACTCTTTTCGACACGTTTCTAAACTGTCTAATTTAACTCCACACAAGCTAAGACAAGTGAGACAATTTGATGTTTGGTCATGAAAATATCCGGTTGCATGCTGCTTCCGATCGGCTGAAAAGATTCAAACTCCATCTTGACAAAAAACAAATCCAATCCGTGTGATCAAGTACACGTAGGCTGAGACAGGGACACACACTTTCTCATTGTGTGAATATTAGTATCAACAAGCAAGCCAATGAAGAAGCCAACACAGTTCACAGTGAAAACGAAAAGTCAGTCGTTACTATTAACTGCAGAATGGCAACAAAACTGACAATGCTGCATGAAGTAGAAAACCAACTGAAATCCCATGCATCACTTATTCACGAAAAGAAATCACATGATACAAAAAAAGAGATTAGCATTGACTGTGAAACAACTCTAGTGCCAAATGTATCTATGCTTCAACAATTCTCCCTCAAAACCAGAATCAACGTTTGATAAAGACGCTGTGCAAGGGAGCAGAAAAGCTTTGTTCTGACAGAATTTTATAAAAACGGATTGATTGAGATCATCGAGGAGTATCAAAGCAACAGTAGATGTCCGAAGTGGCTTGTAAAACGCACTTTAGGCATGGTAGGAAGAGAACCGAGTGGACTACAGTAGAGAAGGAACTAGTTTTCATTGAATTAAGGTGTGAAAATGAAAATAATTCTGCAGAGAGGACTAGCAGTGGGGACGAAAACTTCAATAGTGAGAAGACATGCGGACTCAACACTGATCCTGAAGTATAAAGCAACGTGTTCAATTATGTGTGGTAAAGAGTAGGCCGATTCCCGATTCCATTTAACTCCATCTGTGTTTATCGACTCACATAGAAAGTAGAGAGTGACAATTGTCTACCAGGATTGATGGAAACGCACTGAAGAGTCTGCATGTTAGAGGTTGGATGATGCAGAAAGCTAGGTTACAACACAGAAAACCCCTCAAGATGGTTAAGAGGCAGAGCACCTCACGCTTATATCAAACTTTCTTATCTGTCACCATTCACAAGGTGAGATTTGAATTGTGAGTTCAAACGGAGACTATCACTCACTTGCAACTATCTTGGTAAGCACTAATGCTTTCATATTTCACATCCAGAGAAAATTTCATTTCATTTTCTCCTCTTCGCTTTTGCGACACGACTAGATAGCTGCACTCACATAATAATTACACGCATGAACTAATATTTTGTTGATGCTTTTGTAACTGTCGTTGTATTTGAATAGGCCTTCCTATGATTATAAAACTACTTGTGCTTATGTCTGAATTCATCTTTACATTCGAAAATACTTGTCCTTCTTCCTACAACATGCGAATGTCTCTAGTTTGGTCATAATTTTATCATTACTGCTAATATGAACATCGTGTCCGTTGTTGATGTCTTATTCTAACCTTCTAAAATAACTAACTGACCATTCATTTCAAATAGGCCAAAAATTGTCATCGTGATAACTCATGTATAATATGAGCATGCAGTCGACGAAAATCCCATGGAATAAAATGAATTCAACCTATCCTGCGAAAGCTACTCTCTCGTATTATTCACGTCTATCAAGAGAACTAACTGCATGAAAGCTGACTTTGTTTTCGTGTCTAGTCATAAACGTTTGCTCAACGAGGCTGGAAAGGGAGCTCTACTTAAATAACACCCAGTCATCAGGAATTCTGAGGTAATAATCCGACATCATGAAAGCTTACTATTTTCCTAATCTAAACATATGAAATGACGATAGTCACATAACCACTAACTTGACATCAAGTTCGGTCTTTCCTATGTGGCTGTTTTAAGCCAAAGCATAATTGTTATTACTAGTTCATCGTAGTCTCAATAACAGGATTGTAATCCCACGAAACACGACTCCTACACGATACATGGAAACGACATCAATTTCAAAAAAGCTATTTTCCGCTTTCAGAACTCTTATCTTGAAACACTAAGCTGACCTGATAGATTCACACAAACATCAAGATACGGTGAATTAAGAAGACCGGATTAATCTGAAAATATTTATTACAAATTAAATAGAAGTACTAGTTAATGGTGTAAATGGTGTAAAACATGAAAGAGCATTAGACAGTTAGTGAAACTGTGAATACTTCATTTACAGAAATACAGTATGTAACAAACAGCCTCCTCTAATGAGTGGTCGACTTCGTAGTATGATGGTGTGGCGCTTGTGTGGTTAGATTGGTCTGATGATGTGCATGGTGGTCGCCGTGGTGAGAGTGGTTGTGATGATGACTTTGATTGTAATCACCATGGTCATCAGTGTGATCTGGATGATGATGTGTACGCACCACACTCAGAATACAGAGGGTCAAACAGAGTAGGCTGAATACTTTGACAAACATGATTCCCGTTATTCAGATAAACGACATTGATGCATGGAGATGTGGACGTTTATATACACTTGTGAAGTTCTCAAAATTTATTCTGAGTGGTTCAAATTCATAGACTAGATCAATAGTTTATCAAGCCACCAATTATTCGATTTAGTAAAGTCATAACCAGTGAAATCAAACTAGCCATACAATAATAGTTATGGGTCATGGGGTTGTGACCCGGCCTAGTTGTGATACTTTGACTATATTTGACTTAATGATTATAAGAGTGAAATAATTGGTGGCTTGATAAACTATTGATCTAGTCTATGAATTTGAACCACTCAGAATAAATTTTGAGAACTTCACAAGTGTATATAAACGTCCACATCTCCATGCATCAATGTCGTTTATCTGAATAACGGGAATCATGTTTGTCAAAGTATTCAGTCGTGTTTGTATAATGTGTACTGCTGCGTTTGCTGATAGATTATTGTGATATTCGAAAGTTACAATCAGTTGGATAGTGGTGTTCAACGCACACATGTTCGAATGATTGAGACTTGTAAGTTGGAGGCTGGGAAAATTTGAATTATTCCTTTCACCTTCATAAATCCAGTAGAGGTGTTGTTTGTCTTTGTTGAACAGTCTATTAACCGTATTGTCTTTCTTTGTATCTGGCGTGTGTTATCATCGATACAGTGTAATTATCTTCATCTTGTCAGTTGTGTGGATTTGCAATCACACCTGAAGTTTCAAATTGAAAATTGAATGAGAATTTGATTTCCTTTCTTCCATTATTTCTCCCTTGATAATTTTACTCGGATTTCTGGTTTTGTCTAAGAATATTATTGTTGTAAATTGTGAAATGTGATTATTAATATGAAGGTGTTCAGTGCGACTTTAGCAAAATTGTTCATTAATTTTCCTCGTTTTGTCGTGATAAATGTAAGATAATCTGTTTGTCAAATCGTGTCCTACCGATAGAACTGCTTAACGCAGTGAGGTGTCCTGCACGTATGGGTGATTCATAGCTGATTTTCCTATCAGGACGCCTAACTGACCAGATGGGATGCACTCACTTCATAAAGATGTCTTATTTTCGTCAATATAATTAGTGGCTTACAGTTTCAATTATGTGAACTGTTCGTGTCTTCGTTGAAACTGCTCTACCCATAAGCTATCTTGCCTTAGGTGAATATGCTACGATTCATCTCCAACAGACATTGCATGGAATTAGATTGATAATTCTCCTTTTCACGGCATTTTGAAATTTCTCTCAACCTGAGACATCTTGACGGAAATCAAGTGCTCCCGACTCCCTACTACATTGCAGATTTGTAGTCTTTAACCTACCATGTACATGTACACAAATTACCTGTCCTGTTCAATGAACATGTCAAATAGGAGGATTGTGAAAGGAATTGTGTGAGTCACACACCCAAAGAGATAGGTTTTCCGTATTCCGTGGAAGTCATTGAGGTGCTGAAGAGTAGTGTGGTTTTATTCCACCAGAGCGATGATGACTAGAATTCATATTGATGGGGCTTATTGTCATGCAAACAGAACATCTCCCACAACTCTTTCAGCAAATATTTTGTAGAATTGACGTGCAAACACCATGGTCAACGGATTTGATACTGCAAAGTTCACACAATCCAATGCAAATGGATCCGCCTCCATTGTCGCCTCCGGTAATGCATCATTGCAAATTATTGATGAGATATTAGGAAGAAATGCCGGCACATTTGATCAATGTAGATGTTATTTGTATTATTTACTTGAATGAATAAAATGGTCCATTAAGAGAACCAAGACAAGCACCGCACAAAATGCTGAAAGGAGAATCTGGGGAGAATAAGGATTAGAATATTGACATGTAAACATGACTATTTAACAGCTTGTAGGGAACATTAGATTCGGTCATACACGATCTCCAATCACGGAAGTATGATCTCCGGAAGTGGTGTTCATTGTTTAGTGAACAGGTCAGCCGGTGCTTTTCAGTACGGAGTTTCACAGTAATCGAAATCTGCAGATATAAATTTATCAAATGCAGTACAACACTGAAATAGGAGTTCTCTAGAATTTCTTCAGTTCAAGACGTTTATCATTTCGTTGTACTGTTGGTAACAGCTAGCATTGTAACTTGTCAACAGTGACCACTATCATGTTATGGTCACGCTTATAATTTCCAGCTATTCGACAAGATATTCAAGCCATAAACGACTGATTCACAAAATCAGTCAAGATAGTCGAATAAAAAAACTATTAACAGTCAGCTACATAGTTCATAAACTGTGTAAACTCGTCTTGTGAACTCAATCAGAAACGTTTGTCAATCGTTTCATAGTGATAAATTCATTTTTATTTCAGTTGTGTTACTTCACTGAGTTTTGACGGTGTCAATTCATAGCTCTCCTTCACTTTCTTGGCACATTCTCATGGAAGACAGCTGAAGCGTTTTAACGAATCTCTTTGACGACCAGTTCAACTGGCCTACAGCTTCCCTTTATCCAACCCTGCATAGAGTATGATGAGAACGTTGGTTCTCCAATTTATATGATTCTGTGAAATGTCTTACTTACACAAGACAAGGGAATTCAGCAAGAAGTTACTGATGCAATTTTCATTGTGATTAAGCAAGTGGGTGTGGAGTTATGCGTGGCGGGGACACTTGAATTACTGCACATTTGAATTTCAGTCCGAATTACGGACTATCATTCTCGAAAATGACTTCCGTGCAGGACAGTGAAATGCTCCATAATAAAAAGAAGACGAGATTGTGAGATGAAAATATGGAAGTCCTAGCTTGATTCTAGTCAATTATTTCATATTCAGGATACGTGTTCAAATACACATCGGAAGTAGAAATCATGCATGACTTCGTACAGAATGACGTCAACTCTCAACATCCCACAACACCCTTAGTCTCTATCGAGCAACGCGTTGACTTTCACACACACGTAATTACAAGCTGCCATTGGAGATTCCAATCACACTCATACTGATCATCACAATCATGTTGGTCAAAATTGTTGTATTGCTCTGAGTGGCACACTATCTACTGTTCGATGTGCACACGTTGACAACAGCACAATCGTCATGGAAGAAAATGATAGCAGCCTTCTCCAACGGCAGTAGTAGCTCATCAATACTAAGAGGAGAATCGGCCACACAGCCTCCAACTCCCAGAAACCACAACACACAACTTATCCAAGGAGCTCGTGAGCAGAGCATAATATCTAGCTTAATCCTGTGATCACTCTAACTAATTGCTAACTCAGTTTCTAGAGGGAATCGGAAACACTCGAATAGACAATTGGAAAATTGTTGTGTCTTCCAACATCACACCACTCACTATACACTTCAATCGGACGAGGAAGGCCGGTGTGACCAACCATGCAACAGTTATTCGGCAGTGACGTGTACTTCTTCCGACACTGAAAATATGATGCTCAAGCCTGATGGAATGCACAGATCTATGTCGAGTTACATATTATTGATTCGATGGTCAAATATGTGAACAGATATAAAGGGGAACCTACGAGGTCGCCCATATCGCGATTGGAAATTAGAACAAACAGTTCAGCGAAGAGTCTCTTCTGAGCAGATTCACTCACTCACCTGTACAATCGCAATTATGAATAGCTGTTTGTGTGTGTGTGTGTGTGTGTATGTGTATGCGTGTACATTCAGTTTGCCAAATATAGTACAAGTGTAAAAATTAGTTTGTGTTGTGTCTACATCATCAAAATACTGCAAAATAGTCAAGCATAATTGCATTGTAATGGCGAGGATGAAGATTAGTGAGTTTAGACTGAGGTTGTGTAATATCAGAAGTGTTCAGTAGAATATGAGTGTTAATGCATGGAGAGAGCATGGAGACAAGCAAAAGATGTGAATGTCACTATAAGAAGTGACTAAAATATTCAATTTCCAAGGGTGATTACGAGTTATATTAATTGGCCTCTGTAATAATCTGTGAAAAATCTATCTGCATGTATGGAAATGTGTCACAAATAGGTTAAGAACACTTAAGAGAGCTATTTTCTTCTAGTTAGTTTCTAAAAGATTTATATAAGTATTCCAGTGTCATTAGTGTGAATCCTGTTTTGATCGGGATTTTCACTTCACCGTCGATCATCACACACTTCATCAATAACCGTGCCTCCACTAAGAAGTATCTCACATAGTCTGACCATCAATTAACAATCTGCTCCTCTCCTTTTTGTTCAGAGTGACCAGAAGTGACAGGTAAATGAAGACGTATATAGGGGACTAGTTTGATGAGTAACGCACAGTAAGACAGCATGTGTTCACACTAAAATCTCGACACTACCCAGATATGATTGCAATAAAACTATGAATTGATTGGTGGTTGGGTATCGTAACTGAGTTGTTTGAGAACTGGTTTGGATCCTACAGTAGCACAGATTTTCGCCTTACTTTCAATCTCCATCCATTACACAGGTGTCACTCCTGCGCACCCAGCAAAGTACAGCTGAAAAATGAACAAAGGAATAACAATTACGTGTACTAAAATACCACAGAATGTATTGCACAGTTGTTCAGAGAGAATAAATGCTAGATAAGAAATAAACAGGGCAACCGGAAACTTCCCTACTCAATAATAATAATAATAAATTAAAGCCGCTATTTCCTGAGCAGTTATTGCGAAATGAAAACAGTATTACAGCGACAAATCTAGCCATCCTATAAGTCAAGGGATTGATGAATAGCAGATATCAGTCATACTTCACTGAGTTAACAGATTGATCTTCTCGTAAATAGATAAACATAAACAAGACTTTTACTTGCAAAAGTCAGCAATTCATAAAAAATGGTAGTCCATTGATTCAAATAACCAGTGAAGGTCATATTCACAAAGGTCAAAACTGAAGTGGGAATGCCATGAAGTTAGATTAAACTAAGAAAGAAAAATAACTACAAGGCTATACACATGATAACAGAAGGACAAAGAATTGTAATATCCATATCAGAAATGCGTGTCGACCAAACACGTTAACAGAGAAAAACTTATAAGGATCGATTGTTTTAGTCTGAGTGTTAAGTAAGAAATAGTTCTGATGATGACAGATAGATGACACAATCAACCAAAACCCAACCATGCAACAAAGTTCACACAGCAATTAAATGACTGAAGTAGTTGATGCAGATAAGTAAATCAGACATGAAATGCACGATATCCCATATGGTAGAGATATGGAAATTGAGTTCATAAACCAGGAGAATACAGAACGGTCGTAGAAAGAAAAATACTTCGATGTAAATGTTCACTAAGAAAGTGTTCACCAACTTCATAATCATCCAGTTTCCAATGGAAATGGAAAAACTTTTAATCACTCAGGACTGGGATTTAGTAACACCCAAATGAAAGGTCACTAAGGTTACCGTATAAAACCCAAAATATCTAGATAACAGTATATCACCTACAGGACACTGCAAATGATACTCAGATAGAAAGTCGAAGCGGGCAACGCGATACACCTACTAAATACGCATATGAATAGTTGGAGATAGTTTATGTCAAACATTAGAAATCACTAGCGATCTGAATAACATTTGTCCGTTTCTGTCATTTAGAATCGATGTACATAATTTTATAACTTATAGAAATGATCAAAGCAAATACTTATTCGACTACATGGAGTATTTCATCATGAGCTGACATCAGCTAGAGAACCACTGGAAAACCTGGGAGTACTGGACAGCTATTTCATCGTAGTTTGGAACTCCGTCTCAGGAGTATGCACCTAACGTCAGGGTTCGGACACAGGACCACTGAGACCCGATCTAATGGTCCTTGAATTCTAACAACTGTCAATTCACGACATAGCTCAATCATTTCTCAATGTCTTCTTCGATGAGTTACTGCCCCATCACCAAGGGGCTATACCCTACTGGTCACGGATTCCCACTAGAACCCCAGGTTAACTGCCTGATTAGGGTCAGTTGCAAGTGGAAATCAGTTTGATTTTCAAGTATTGGTTTTAAAGAGATTTTGTTTGATTGTATGGAGGATTTCATCATCAGCTCATGATGAAATCCTCCATACAATCAAACAAAATCCCCACAAAGCCAATACTTGAAATATTCATTCATCTCATCATAAAGGCTTGTACTTATTTAAATACTTCTGTTTTATTATGTGAAGTAATAACTTGACCAACAAACACTCACCCAAATTGCATTAGTAGTCGCAGTATTATTATTTAAGCCAAAGCGTTATCCACTAGACCATTTGGGCCATAAGAGCCACCTCTTATGCAACGAGTCATATTAATTATTTAATTTTAATTCTCGTGGCACAAGTGGTCTGGTGGATAACGCTTTGACGCTTAAAACAAAACATATACCGAATGTGAGGTGTAGGTGATGGAATTAGGATTCATTTTCAATCGATGGGTACAAAACTATAAAATTCCGTGTGCTGACCATCCCATGGCAGCTTTGTGTTAATCGATCTCCTCAGGTTTCCGTCAGTCTCGTTTCCTATTTCAAGAGGGAATTTTACTGAAGGATGGCAAGTACTGCGTTTACTTTCCTAATATATATTTTTCAAATCACACTGATCATTACAAATAAAATAAAGGTGTCACCTACACGTCTCTTATACAGTTGGAAACTCCTGATTGGTGATTTCAGTTAACCATTTTCTAGGCTAGTCATAAATCAGATTTGTCACCTGCAACCATCAGTCTAACACTCTGTTAGATAAATTCATAGAGGTCAAATGTGTTAATCTTAATTAACTTTAATGATGAACACTTCTCGTATTAGCTTTATTTGACCATATATTATAATTTGAATGCTAATCAGATGAAAAGTCATGCACTTGACACAATTTCATTTCGAAAGATGGAAGTATACTAGTTAGGTGTATTGAAGTAAGTGTTTATTTAACACACTAGAATGTATACATCAATCACTGTTTTTCAAAATTTAATAAAGTAGAATCGTGATAGTCTGTTGAATGATTTCTGCTAGTGCATCTTAAATAATAATACTGCGACTACTAATGCAATTTGGGTGAGTATTTGTTGGTCAAGTTATTACTTCACATAATAAAACAGAAGTATTTAAATAAGTACAAGCCTTTATGATGAGATGAATGAATATTTCAAGTATTGGCTTTGTGGGGATTTTGTTTGATTGTATGGAGGATTTCATCATGAGCTGATGATGAAATCCTCCATACAATCAAACAAAATCTCTTTAAAACCAATACTTGAAAATCAAACTGATTTCCACTGGCAACTGACCCTAATCAGGCAGTTAACCTGGGGTTCTAGTGGGAAGCCGTGACCAGTAGGGTATAGCCCCTTGGAGATGGGGCAGTAACTCATCGAAGAAGACATTGCGAAATGATTGAGCTATGTCGTGAATTGACAGTTGTTAGAATTCAAGGACCATTAGATCGAGTCTCAGTGGTTTAACAGGGCACGAGTTAGCTCGCCTTGTTACCAGAAGGTCCTGGGTCCGAACCCTGACGTTAGGTGCATACTCCTGAGACGGAGTTCCAAACCACGATGAAATAGCTGTCCAGTACTCCCAGGATTTCCAGTGGTACTCTAACTGATGTCAGCTCATGATGAAATACTGCATGCAGTAGAAACTACGAGATCGCCCATATCGCGATTGGAAATTAGAACAAACAGTTCAGCGAAGAGTCTCTTCTGAGCAGATTCACTCACTCACCTGTACAATCGCAATTATGAATAGCTGTTTGTCTGTGTGTGTGTGTGTGTATGTGTATGCGTGTACATTCAGTTTGCCAAATATAGTACAAGTGTAAAAATTAGTTTGTGTTGTGTCTACATCATCAAAATACTGCAAAATAGTCAAGCATAATTGCATTGTAATGGCGAGGATGAAGATTAGTGAGTTTAGACTGAGGTTGTGTAATATCAGAAGTGTTCAGTAGAATTCGAATGGTAATGCAAGAGGGTGGAGACAAGTATCAGAATGAATTATGCAGTGGATGAGGAGGGTGAACAAAATTAATTCATACGATGAATGCACAAAGTGGTATAAATGTCGACATATGCATCACAGTTGGGCTTAGAATGATATGCAGGATAGAATGAGAGGATCTTGAAGCCTTTCCTTTGTACATAAATCGAGGTTTCCTATCCAAATCGCTAAGGCCTCAGTTATGAGAAGTATACGAGAGACATCGTTTTCAGGAGGCTTGTCTTGATTTTGTCGATAACTCCGAATGAATTTCCCCTCATATTGAGTGGCTAGTGTTAAATGTATATTGAACCACGTCACTCCTTGTCGATGGATTCTCACTTTCCTGTAGCGAAGCGGGATGGTGTTCCTTGACTCTTTCAGACAAAACACGCATTGAACGACCCATATACCTCGTTCTACAGGAGCAAGTCAATTGGTGATTACACGCATGTGGTCGAATGCGATATTGTTTCTCTAGAGTCGTTGAAGGTGATTGAGAATACCAGTCACCATGTAGCACGACCATGTGTTCTTCTCAATGCGTCAGTCAGAAGGCCGTCTCTGAACTCTGAATTTGTTAACAACATCTGTTTTGCACAGAGAGGCGGTTTTATTTGTCGGTCTTGAGCTTTACATGTATGTCGATGAAGCTTGTGATGGCTGGCGATTTTCAAGTGGTCTCTTCCTCGAAACAGCGACCTCTTGACTGATCCATTGTCTCAGGATTGCAGATTCTTAGGATCCTAGTCACAAGAGATGTTATCAGGTTTCGTTTGTGATTAGTGGGTACCCAACTGTAGACGTTTGTCAGCTGGTCAGTCCGCGTAGGCTTTCTCCATACTGATCTGTTCAATGTATCATTAGGTTCGGTTGCTAGTCGAAATCCAGAAGGTAGACTGTTTGTCCAACTTCTGCTTCAATTGATAAATTGGTGGCCGAGTGGCAACTACTCGAGACCTGTGGAGAACTATTTAGGTCACATTTGTTTTGACAGATAACGAAGGTATTGCCAACACAACGCTTGTACAGTAAGATAGCTGTCGATGATCGATTTCAACAGTATATTTTCAAAACCATATCATGTTTGATTGTGGAAGTTATCGTGATACGGCTTGAGATCACAACTCAGCCGAAAATTGAGTCCGAACTCTGCACACATCAGCATAAGCTGATGACACTTTCATGAGAATTAAAGGAATCGACTTACAAAACACTCACAATTTGGTCAACAATAACAACAACAACAGATTCGACGACATTCAAATCACAAGAGAAGAGGAGTTTGGGGGTGACAATTCCACTTCTAGACATCTCAGTCAACAAAACAGTCATCATATAGTTATGCATTAGTGGAGGATTCCAAGATCTCACTTCATATTCATTTCTCAGCCGACGATGTTGTCTAGAGAGAAAATGAAACCTTCAAAACTAACGAATCCAGTTCAGGGGACACAATTACACGAATACCATCCATTTACGCTAGAAATCTTCCCCATCATATCTGAAGGCATATTTGTACTGAGTCTCTTCTCCGTCCATATGTTTATTTTCCAGAGGTTATATTGACAGGACCAACTAATGAGAGTGGAATATCATATTGTGATTTATTTCTCTCCTGAAAACTCAGTTTGTGATTATCTACGTGACGTGATGTGATTTGTAATGAGTGATATGACTTTTCGACTCACGTGTTTGACACAGTTTATAAGGTTATTCAACCACATTTGTTGATGTGTGTAGATGATCAGATCTCATGACATTTCGAGGTTTGATTCATTCGAATAATCTTAATTTCGATTTGTACTTTTCTAGAATTGTTTAATATTTTGTAATTTACTTCTTATATGTTTTCCCATGTTGCGTAGTAATTGGGATTTCTTTTACCAAATGAAAAGGAGTTAGTTGTCGGAAATGTGGTAGATTTGCGCCAGTGCACATAATTATAACTCTGTTTGTATCAGGAATTTGGTCGATAGTATTTCGATTATGCGTGGAGGTGAGAAAAAGAGGTATGGAATATCTTAACCGACTTACCTGCTGTAATTTACGATGAAGTCCTCCCTAGAAACCCGTTGTCTTTGTTGATCCTAGTTTACGCGTAAGCTGTTTGTCCAGTTGAAATGTGTAAACCATAAATTAGAGAAGAACAATGATTATCATAAGACGCACATATCAACTCTATTTCTGACATCTTTTGCATCTGCTTGGATATGAATACTGTTCGATTTGAAATCAGTTGATGATAATGATGCAAACTTTTCCATTCCCCTCATGAAGGTATTTCTTGACGACGTTTCATTGTCAGGCTTGTTGACATCCTCACTACTTACATGATTAGGCAGTGAAATAAATGTATTTGCAATGTGCATAAATAAACAGGTAACCAGTTTCTTCTTCTTTTCTAACCTTAAATGAGGAATGAGATTTGCGTTTCGTTGTCCTTTGACTTTGATTGCAACTTTCCATCTAAGAGGTTCAGTGGTTCATCAGATTTGCCAGATAATCGTGAATATCAGAAAGGGTGGAAGCTAAATTTAAATCTCAACCAGATTTCTTATCAAGTCATATTCAGCATACAACCTTCTGTCTAAGTAGCTGTAGGGATTTCGTATGCACCAAATAAGAATGAATGTAGCTAACAGTTTAGCGTTTAATTAATCATTATGAAGTGGAACTCAAATGCATATTTGTGATAAAAGAAAAGAGGTTATGTTGGTAAAATAAACTGAATGAATATCGCCGTGATAAAATATGTAGCTTGTTTCAAATGAAAAATGGAATAACATCGAAGGAATACACTCACCAATAAAGTCATTAAGAAACCTAAATCTTAATCCTTAGATATTACTCACGTCATTCCATATCAGTTTGCTTGAAAGATGTATCACACAGTGATGAAACAGTATTAATTACTGGATGACGTTTCAAACGAAACTTATTGGTCATAATCATGTCATCAGTTGTAATCACACAACTTTGAAACTTGAGTTTTATGGTTTTATTTCTCCCCTTCTATTTGCCGTCTTTGTGGTAGTCAAATTTTCCAGATATCTAGGACAGATGTTGAACCATTCCTATTACACATTTTTCCAGTTGATTCGACAGAGAAAGCTTCCGTTATCAGTCTCTCGCTCCACCCTGTGACATTAGATTTTAAAACTGTCATCCTATATTATCCTATGGTGTTGTTGTGTGCAATTGCATGTAGTGCCATAGACGGCTGAACTGTTATCTAGATTTCTTATCGTATTCGGGTTGAATAATCTAGATTTTGCTAGGTTTATTGTGCTCGGCTAGTTGGACTGCGCCTGTTCTACTACTTTGACCTATGTATTTCACCTGACAATCATTCCAGCAGGGTATTAGATAAACTGAGTTGTTTTGTTTTAGAGGTTCCACAGGATCCTTTAGCCAACCAAGCTTCTTCCTAATTGATTTCTGGGTCTGAATGCCACTTTTATTCCTGCCAGTATTGTTAAGAATTCTGTGTAAGGTTTCCGAGGTTCCTTCCTCATATGGAATTACTACTGATGATTTAGATTCCTTATTGTTGTTGTGTTGTCATTATCCTGCGCTTGTTTGACAGGTATGTCGTCATTAATATTACTATCATTATTTCAGTTATTATTTCCATTATTACCACTATCACTATCACTACTATGATTATTTATTTCATTTTTACATTTCCCTACATACTTTCTGACTAATGTATTACGGTAATTATTAAGTTTCAAAGCTTCTGTTATACGCCTCACTTCCTGTCGTAGACTTTCCTTGGTACTACTTAGTTCTCGTATTTAATTAATTAAAAGTTTCACCAACCCGTGTTTTCACTGACATAGAATCGGGTGATCAGAAGTCCGAATATCTGTTTGAATGTGTGGGTTTCCTGTAAACACTAGTGTTTAACTTCCCATCTTCTTCCCTTTTTACTTTTTATCCACGTGATTTGAGTAAACGTATGTTTCATCATTTCGTGTTACGATCTACCTGTGAAAATTTGTGCGATATATATTCATTCCAAGGATAAGTTAATAACCTGTGTTAAGAACACTTTTGTCTCCGTAATGCTTAGACAGGTCACTTTCTTTGCAGGCGTATTTATTCAGAATTCAAGGTTAACAATTCATGTCAATAGTTTAAAATCATGTGTATACTACACAAATCAGCTTATGGTAAATCTCATATACATATGCAATACTGGAAATTCATGGGTTATCGGCTGTAAGCTGTCTAGTTGTTGTATGCATTCTATCTTCGATATTATACTATATCAACCCCATATTACGCTACCCTTATCAACTAGAGAAAATATAAGGCTGCCTTGTTCTGTGTAAACTTATAAGTAAATCTATACCCTTCCTTGGTTTCATTTTTCGCAAGTGATTATGCAGGATTTCAAATAAGCATATTTAGAACATTTGGTTCTCTACTGTCATTTCCACACATGTAGAGAAGTAATCATAACGAGGGGATTGATGGTCTTTTGTAAATATCAAATGTGTGCTATCAGAATTGTTAGACTGTTTAATTTCTCGTATATGAAAGTGAAATCATAGCTGTCAGTCGCATGAACCTTACATATCCACTGACTTATCATATAATACTCCATACTCTCTTAAGGCGTCTGGAATTATGACCAAACTGGAAATGGCTATGTCTTACTGTTTTATAAGTGTGTGTGTGTGTGTGTTTGAAAAGGTGAAAATTACAGAGGAAGATGAGGAAGAAGTTCTACTGACACTCAGAATTTCAATGTGTGTGTTTTAAAATATAGTCTATTTTGTGTTAATTTGATGTCAGTGTAAAGAATGTTTAGAGATGAAGTTGCACTAGCGCCTTCGGTTGTATGCCTTTTCATTTGAGTGGGCGTTTTATCGCCAGAATTCGAAATATAACTTGCAACAAAACTTTTGTGAGAAACTCGAGGGGAAATAGGCACCATGAATTTTCGAAAGTGGTAATTCAAACATTCTTTTAGACAGCAACGTGATCCCTCGATGTGACATTAGTCATGCAGGACTTCACCTGCCTATAAATCAAAATAAACTTTCCGAAATTCTATCCATAAACACAGTTTTGACTAACTGTTATATCAGTCAGTCTTACTGCGCCTTAATTATTATTCTGGCTTTTTCAAAGAAGTTTGCGCATCGTTTCATAGTGAAATGAAGCAGATGTTAAGAGTGTAAAGTCGTTATTGTAGGTAAACATCGGCTAATTACTGAGTGTTACCAGCAATAGAAAAACGACTTCATAATGTACGACTTCAGCGGTTCGCACCCACTGCCTGGGCTCCAACCAAGGAACTTCTGGCTAACTGGTAGACATTTAAGCCGCTGGGACCCGATCCAATGACCAGTCAGTGCATACAATTCTAGCTTCTTACAACTCATGACACAGCATGACCACTTCGCAATGTCTTCTTCGATGACTTTCTGCCTCACCTTCAACCTGCTGTACCATAGCAAACAGGGGAACCTGGGTTCCAGCCCCGGTGGATGCATACTGCTGAGGAGTTTCGACATAGGACAAAATAGCTGTCCAGCACCCCAGGTTTCCCAATAGTTCTTCAACTGATGTCAGCTCATGATGTATTCTTCCAACCAATACATCAAATTCATCAATTTTTTTTTAACAAATGGACATTTCTCTCGGTGGTAACAGGAATTGTGATATCGGTGACCGATGAAACAGTGTCCATGGATGCAATGAAAAAGAATGAAAACAGACATTGACAAATGATATTTAGATAGCATGAGTCAAATCGGATAAGGTGGGTGTGGTGAGGACACAAAATGACGTTAGTCTAATTACCAAATATCCGATCATCTAAATTTTAATACCAGTCATTTTCAACCTTATCGCACAATGTTCGTCACATCTCATCATCGCTAAACAATTTCGCTAAGTCAACCATCACTCTACTGGAAAGGAAGGCTGAATACAGTTAATAATCCTATCCGAAAGCAGTTACTCTTCTATAATCCAGTACCCTACAAAATATACATTGAGAATTTTGGCCAAACATTCTTGATGCATAGCTGTAAATATGGTTCTATTGATTACAGAAATTCAGCACCATGCTCAAACATGATAAACTGTGAGTTCACAACAAACTACAGTTTACATGCTGAGTGACAAGTGTCCCACTGCATAACGAGGCTATCACTGATCGATTTCCAGACACCAATCAGTATGTCAGAGAGTATAAAGTAGACCGAACAGGGTAACGTTAACAAACCAGGTGTGAAGAGATCACTCGAGACTCATGCAGTTTCCGAATTGAATTGAATCGAATTGAATTGTCCTGTGTGAATTAACAGAAGTAGCACGTAAATGAGCTTACCTACCAGACATAAAGACGCCTGAGGAGAAACTCTTTTCGACACGTTTCTAAACTGTCTAATTCAACTCCACACAAGCTAAGACAAGTGAGACATTTTGATGTTTGGTCATGAAAATATCCGGTTGCATGCTGCTTCCGATCGGCTGAAAAGATTCAAACTCCATCTTGACAAAAAACAAATCCAATCCGTGTGATCAAGTACACGTAGGCTGAGACAGGGACACACACTTTCTCATTGTGTGAATATTAGTATCAACAAGCAAGCCAATGAAGAAGCCAACACAGTTCACAGTGAAAACGAAAAGTCAGTCGTTACTATTAACTGCAGAATGGCAACAAAACTGACAATGCTGCATGAAGTAGAAAACCAACTGAAATCCCATGCATCACTTATTCACGAAAAGAAATCACATGATACAAAAAAAGAGATTAGCATTGACTGTGAAACAACTCTAGTGCCAAATGTATCTATGCTTCAACAATTCTCCCTCAAAACCAGAATCAACGTTTGATAAAGACGCTGTGCAAGGGAGCAGAAAAGCTTTGTTCTGACAGAATTTTATAAAAACGGATTGATTGAGGTCATCGTGGAGTATCAAAGCAACAGTAGATGTCCGAAGTGGCTTGTTAAACGCACCTTTGGGATGGTAGGAAGAGAACCGAGTGGACTACAGTAGAGAAGGAACTAGTTTTCATTGAATTAAGGTGTGAAAATGAAAATAATTCTGCAGAGAGGACTAGCAGCGGGGACGAAAACTTCAATAGTGAGAAGACATGCGGACTCAACACTGATCCTGAAGTATAAAGCAACGTGTTCAATTATGTGTGGTAAAGAGTAGGCCGATTCCCGATTCCATTTAACTCCATCTGTGTTTATCGAATCACATAGAAAGTAGAGAGTGACAATTGTCTACCAGGATTGATGGAAACGCACTGAAGAGTCTGCATGTAAGAGGTTGGATGATGCAGAAAGCTAGGTTACAACACAGAAAACACCCCAAGCTGGTTAAGAGGCAGAGCACCTCACGCTTATATCAAACTTTCTTATCTGTCACCATTCACAAGGTGAGATTTGAATTGTGAGTTCAAACGGAGACTATCACTCACTTGCAACTATCTTGGTAAGCACTAATGCTTTCATATTTCACATCCAGAGAAAATTTCATTTCATTTTCTCCTCTTCGCTTTTGCGACACGACTAGATAGCTGCACTCACATAATAATTACACGCATGAACTAATATTTTGTTGACGCTTTTGTAACTGTCGTTGTATTTGAATAGGCCTTCCTATGATTATAAAACTACTTGTGCTTATGTCTGAATTCATCTTTACATTCGAAAATACTTGTGCTTCTTCCTACAACATGCGAATGTCTCTAGTTTGGTCATAATTTTATCATTACTGCTAATATGAACATCGTGTCCGTTGTTGATGTCTTATTCTAACCTTCTAAAATAACTAACTGACCATTCATTTCAAATAGGCCAAAAATTGTCATCGTGATAACTCATGTATAATATGAGCATGCAGTCGACGAAAATCCCATGGAATAAAATGAATTCAACCTATCCTGCGAAAGCTACTCTCTCGTATTATTCACGTCTATCAAGAGAACTAACTGCATGAAAGCTGACTTTGTTTTCGTGTCTAGTCATAAACGTTTGCTCAACGAGGCTGGAAAGGGAGCTCTACTTAAATAACACCCAGTCATCAGGAATTCTGAGGTAATAATCCGACATCATGAAAGCTTACTATTTTCCTAATCTAAACATATGAAATGACGATAGTCACATAACCACTAACTTGACATCAAGTTCGATCTTTCCTATGTGGCTGTTTTAAGCCAAAACATAATTGTTATTACTAGTTCATCGTAGTCTCAATAACAGGATTGTAATCCCACGAAACACGACTCCTGCACGATACATGGAAACGACATCAATTTCAAGAAAGCTATTTTCCGCTTTCAGAACTCTTATCTTGAAACACTAAGCTGACCTGATAGATTCACACAAACATCAAGATACGGTGAATTTAGAAGACCGGATTAATCTGAAAATATTTATTACAAATTAAATAGAAGTACTAGTTAATGGTGTAAATGGTGTAAAACATGAAAGAGCATTAGACAGTTAGTGAAACTGTGAATACTTCATTTACAGAAATACAGTATGTAACAAACAGCCTCCTCTAATCAGTGGTCGGCTTCGTAGTATGATGGTGTGGCGCTTCTGTGGTTAGATTGATTGGCTGGCTGATTATCTATATCAGCAATCGATTATCTGTGCTCGGTTGAATAGCCAACCTAACTCCCTCCACCGTTTGCCAACATGATGACTAGATCTCTTGCCACTCGGGTCCGACGCATCTGAGGCTCCGTT